>VDFB02032643.1:0-33593 GCA_007258455.2 Sequoia sempervirens
CATGATATCCTGACAGAAAGATTCCAAAACCCACAAATCCATTTCATGCAAAACGTCTTCAGCCATAAAGTGATATTCAAGAACCAAAAAATGCATAAATTTGCCAGGTAACATATACTGACAAAAAAAACACAAGGATGTAACCAAATAATTGCAAATACCTTATTTGAAGCAAGAAGAAAACTAATGAAATGAACCTTAATAAAACCTCATAACCATCCAGTGCCAACTGCCATTGATGATTTTCTTCCTGAAAGAATCATTACAACCAATTGGAATAAGAATAACAACAAAGAATTCAATGAAAGACATAGTAGATAAACTTTCTCCAAGGCGGCACTGGTTAGGGTTCCATACCCTTGCAAAGAAAATGACTTCAAAAAGTTTTCCCTAACATACTTTCACTTCATTCGAATCACTTTGTTAAAATGAAGAGTGACTTGAAGTCCACACTAAGTCAAGAAAAATAATAATGATCAATTTCAAAGATGATTAAATTTGTTGTCCAAAGGAAATACCAACCACTTTATAACCATCATGTATAGCATGCTAAGAGTTGACTCACCAAGTAACCCATAATTAGTCAATGATTCTCAAAATTCTGACTATATAATTACCTCTCAATCATGCTATCAACACATGATGAATATCATTCAAGCTGAGCCAAATAAAATTCCATTGAACATTGCTAAGAGAAGCCCAATAGGGTTAAGTAGATGCTGACCAAATTATTTTGACTTGAATACTTTGCCACAAAGTTGACCACAATATAACCATTGAGCAACAATTATCAAAGGGTGGAAGCCATGTCATTTTCAAATGACTTTTAAGTAAGGCTAATAATCATTAAGCATGAATCAAATATGATTTTAATAAAATTCATTTATCAAGACAAGCTCACCTAGGTCAATTACCTTTGAGCGAATTTGCCATAAAGATGACTTTAAACAAATATGACTTTTACAAAGTCATATGTAAAAGTGCCATGAATCAAATATGTGTCATGATCATCAACGATATACCAACTCAAACCAAAACTGAGTAAACAATGAATCATTATACCTAAATGTGTGAAGTACCAAGTTTAGAATTCTGAAACTAAAAAGAGCCCTGAATCTGAAAAACCAATACCATAACCCAATTACATGTACAAATAGGATAACCTATATTTGCATGAAGCTCAAACTGATTAGTACCATAAACAAATGACAAATCTTTACCATGATAAAGCATAAAGATCCAATTTGAGACTTTCAACAAAGAGAACCAACTGAAAGAGATTTTTTCATCAAGGACAAACCATAAACACAACTGAAATCCAACAAACTCCCCTTTTGTCCTTGATGGCAAAACACAAATGACTCTCCCCATTTTTTCCTCAATGACAAAGGATAGAAGAGAAGAATATGCATTTCCATGAAACTCAACTAAGAAGCCAACCAAAATACCATGAGAATTAGCTGCAAAAAGAGTAACAGAGCAACAACCATATTTTTAGGAGAGTTGTAAGTGAATGAAAATCATAAGTTGCTCCCCCTAAGCAGATGCTTGGTAAATTAGAGAAGTAAGGATTGAGAGATAAATCCCAATCGAAGTCTCATCCTTTCAAATAATTCTTTAGCTAAGGGCTTAGTAAAAATATCATCCACTTGATCTTGTGAGCCAACAAATTGTAAAAAGACTTCATTAGCCAGTACCTTTTCTCAAAGAAAATGAAACTTGATAGCAATTTGTTTAGTGCGAGAGTGCATAACAAGATTTTTGGAGATATTTATCGCACTTGTGTTATCACATAGAATAGAAATGGGTTTAGGAACTTCAACACCCATATCTGATAGAGTTTGACTCATCCAAAGAACTTGAGTACAACACAAAGTGGCAGCAATGTATTCTGCTTCAGCTATGGAAAGAGAAACATATTCTTGTTTCTTGTTGTGCCATGCCACTAAATGATCACCAAGAAAGAATGCAACACCACTAGTGCTTTTCCTATCATCCAAACAACCAGCCCAGTCAGCATCAGTATATGCAATTAATGAAAAATCATTGCTTCTAGGATACCAAAGACCATAATCAAGAGATCCCTGAATATATTTAAAGATACATTTAATAGCAATAACATGAGATTCTTTAGGTGATGCCTAAAACTGTGCAACTGTACAAATTGCCTGCATTATGTCAAGTCTAGAAGCAATTAAATATAATAGATTTCCAATCATTGATCTATATTTAGTTTGATTTGTATCAGGAGAATCATCAACCTTAGTAAGTTTTCATCTAGTAACCATTGGAGTGCTAACTAGATGGCATTCATTCATTTGAAATTTCTTAAGCATCTCTCTAGCATGCTTGGTTTGAGAGAGAAATGTGCCATTTTCAAGTTGAGAGATTTGAAGACCCAAGAAATTTAATTCTGCCAACATTGACATTTCAAACTCAGATTCCATAATCTGAGAGAATTTTCTACTCAAAGCAACATTATTGCAGCCAAAGATAGTGTCATCAACATAAATTTCAACAACCAGAATATCAGTACCTTTAGTTTTAACATAAAGATTGTTGTCAACACCTCCTCTAAAAAATCCATTAGAAATCAAATGATTGTCTAGCCTAGAGTACCAAGCTCTAGGTGCTTGTTTTAAGCCATACAGGGGGATTTTTAACCTGTAAACATGATTAGGCTTATCTTTGCAAATAAATCCTTTAGGCTATTCTACAAAGACCTCTTCATCTAAGTAGCCATTTAAAAAGGTAGTTTTGACATCCATTTGATAAATAGTGAAGTTTTTATAAACAAAATAAGCCAAGAATATTCTAATAGATTCTAGTCTAGCAACAGGTGCAAAGGTTTCACCAAAATCAATACCTTCTTGTTGAGCATAGCCTTTGCAGACAAATCTTGCTTTGTTGTGAACAACATTGCCATTTTCATCAAGCTTATTTCTATATATCCATTTTCCTCCAATGACATTCTTGTCATCTGGTCTTAGGACTAACTCCCAAGTCTTATTTTTCTCAATTTGATCAATTTATTCCTGCATAGCATTAAGCCAACATAAATCTGTGAGAGCTTCATTAAAAAATTTAGGCTTAAACTGAGTAACTAAATAGAAATCTATTTGAGCCTTTTTATCAGATTCTGCAACCTTTCTTCTAGTTTGAACTCCTGCATTTTTATCCCCAATAATCTGATCTTTGGGGTGATATTTAGCAAGGGTTTTTTAAGGAGTTTTTGATACACCTTTTTTCAGGATTTGCTTCTTCAATTTTAGGGATTGTTGATTCAACATTAGGCTTTGCTGTTTCAGTTCCTTCTGAATTTATTTCAAGTTAAAGTCCTTCCTCATTATCCTATAAAGGTTCAACATCTAAATGTGGTCTTTCATCAAATTTTACATTAGCAACTTCAACAATCTTATGTTAAGACATTTATAATATTTATTATGAGTTGAGTATCCCAAAAAGATACCCTCATCACTCTTTGATTGAAAGCTGCCAAGGTTATCATCGTCTTTCCTGGTAAAACATTTGCTTCCAAAATTTTGAAAATACTTCACAGAAGTTGTTTTTCCATACCATAGTTCATAAGGGGTGTGTTTAGATTTCAACCTAAGTTTCACTCTATTCAAAATGTATACAACTATATGAATAGCTTCTTTTCAGTACATATCAAGCAACTTAGCTTCATCTAGCATTGTTCTAGCCATTTCTTTTATAGTTATGTTTTTACGTTCAACTACCCCATTTTGTTGAGGTGTTTTAGTTGCAACATACTGCCTTTTAATACCGTGTTGTTCACAATAATCAATAAACTCTTGAGAGGTGAACTCACCTCCTTTCTCAAATTGTAGATATTTGAGTTTCAGATCTGATTCCTTTTCAATCATTTTATGAAAGATTTTGAACCTTTCAAAAGCTTCTGATTTGTGCTTAAGAAATGTGACCCAAACCATTCTAGTATAATCATCCACAAATAGCATGAAGTATTTTTCACCATTAATAGACCTTGTTCTAGTTGGTCCACACAAATTTGTATGCACTAGCTGTAAAGGTTTTGATGAAGAATGTTATTTTATTTTGAAACTGACTCTAGTTTGTTTACCGCTTAAACATTCTTTGCATACAGAATTTTTTGGCTTGTTAAGGATTGGTAAACCTCTAACATTCTAATTTTTATTGATTCTAACCATATTTTCAAAATTTATGTGTCCTAATCTTTTATGTCATAACTAGCTTTCTTCAATTTGGCCCATTAGACACATACCTTGATTATTGTCATTGCTTGATGTGTCAAGAAGATTGTAAACATTTCCTTTAGTTCTTCTTCCAGCTGCAACAGCCTTTCCAAGCTTGTTTTTAATCTCACATCCCTGCGAAGTGAAAAAAACATGATAACCATTGTCATAGATTTGACTTACACTTAGAAGATTGTGCTTAAGACCTTCCACATAGTACACATTATAGATAGGGGTGTCCTCATTCAAAAGAAGTTAACCTCTACCTTTAATTTGTATATAAAAATTATCACCAAACTTCACATATCCACCTACATAATCTTCAAGGTTTATGAATTTATCCTTGTCGCTAGTCATGTGGTTAGAACATGCACTGTCCAGGACCCATAAGTCCTTTTTCTTGGAATGAAAGGCGGTTTGGTCTAACATAGTTTGCTTGATGTTGTTAACATTCTTAGGCTTCCAGACCTTTTTGATTTTCTGTTGTTTAAAGTGCAGATCAGCTTTGCATTGTTTGACAAGGTGCCCCAAAGCATTGCATTTAAAACATCTGATCTATTTAACAAAACCATAGTATTGCTTAAGACCAAACCTAGGTATTCTAGGGTTCATAAGCCTGTAAGAACTCACTTTATGGCCAAATTTGTTACAGAAAAAGCAGTAACCATAGAAGAAGGGATTGAATCTTTATGATGTTCTATTACCTTTTAAGGACTAAACATGATTCTTACCAGATTCAGAGTGATTTGGACCTAAACCCTTGATTTCAGAAGAGGGGTTTTGTTTTGCATTATCAATTGAGCATTCACCCTTTTCAAAACCAACACCGGTTTTATCTTTATACAACTTTTTCTTGTTGAGAATCTCATTAAGTTTTAAAGTGATTTCATATTTTTCAATTTCCTTTCTAAGAAAAACTACTTCTTGTTCCAATTTTTGAATTTCTTGATCCTTGCAGCTTACAGTCACTCGAAGACAATCCTCAACTCTTTTAGCTTCTTCAAGCTGAGTTTTCAGAGAGACTATTTCTTGATCAGGTTTATGTTCTTGAGTAAGAACTTGTTTTTTGAGTTTTATGACCTCTTTTAAAGCACATTTCAGTTCACTTTCAAGATCTACTTCACCTTCTTCAATATCAATGGTGTTTGAATCTTCTTGCTGAGTAATTTCAGCCATGAACAAGGTTTCATCTTCTTCAACTGATGAATCTTCAGACTCAATGTTAGTTTCATCTTTACTAAACAAACTCTTCATTTTGAAATTGAAATTTTGTTTAGGTTTAAAAGCCTTCTTCTTAGGCTATTTTCAAGATTTCTCATTGTCACTGATTTGATCATCATAGGGGCACTTTGCAGCAAAATGACCTATTTTACCACAGTTAAAGCATTTAAAGGGAAGTTTTCCCTTATATTTTCTTGATCCCTTTTTTAGTTTTCTAACAAAATGGGATTCTTTAGAATCAAACAACTCTAACTCACTAACTTCATCTTTTTCTTTCTTTTTAGTGTTAAAGGTAGTTTCTTTTCCTGTTGAGTTGTTTTTGCTAGTTCTTATTTCATAGGTAGTAAGAATTCCCTACAGAATATCTAAGGTAAGCTGATCAAAATGTTTCTTTTCTTCAAGAGATAAAACCTTAGATTCAAATTTAGTTGGTAAGGTTCTAATGACCTTTGTAACCACATCAAACTCTTTAACCTCTTGTCCTAATCCTTTTATAGCATTGACAACATCATCAATTCTTAGAAAATATTTCAGCCACTTTTTCATCATCCTTCATTCTCATTTCCTCAAATTGATGTTTGAGAGTAATGATTTTTTACATTTTGACTTTTTCATTCCCTTGATATATGGTTTCAAGTTTATCCCAGATTTCTTTAGCAGCCTTGCAATGCATGACTTTAATAAACACATCTTTAGTTAAACCACACAAGATGGCATGCTTAGCTTTGGCATTAGTTTCATACCTCTTTTTCTCAGCAGGATCTGTGGGTATTGTGGCTGGAACATTGTACCCATTTAACACAATGCTCCAAACATCAACATCATAAGAAATAAGAAATGCTTCCATTCTGATTTTCCATAACACATAATCCGTTCCATCAAATAATGGAGCTCTAATTATAGAAGCTCCTTCTTGAGATTGTGCCATTAAAACAGACTCCAAGGCCAGGATCAATCCTAGGAGGTTTAGACCTATCAGAGAGGACCACAGAGCTCACGACACCAATTGGAGTAGATGGTGTCTTAACAAATTTAAACATTTTTCATAAAATAAACATAGATCAGATTTTGAATACCAATATTTCAATGATTAATGCATTCATGAGTTGAATCATTCATAAACATAGTGAGAAATGTAATAGCAAACAATGAACAAAGCATTAACAACTCGGTAAAGCGGTGAGAGACCACAAAGAACAAAGGAGCTCAAGATTTTTCCAAGTGGGAAAACCCTCAAGAGGTATAAAACCTTGTTAGAAATACCTTTAGGGCTTAGTCAATTTAATTCCTTGTTCACAATGCAGCAGGCTAATTTTGGTACCCACAAGGAGCACCAACCCCTCAATTTATATTTCTGAACAATAATAATATCTTAGAGGATCTCTATGTTTTCAGTTAAGCTCATAAAACTTAGTTTTCTCATCTACCTAATACACTAAGAATCCAAATATTGAATCCTTAAAATATTACATAGAGAAGAATTACAACTTTTCTCTGTAACATTTTTTCAGTTTTTGTATAACAGAACTTTTACAATACATTTCCTGATATACAACCAGTAACAATATCTCAGAATTACAATCAGAAGACTCGGTGTGTTCACAACACTGTATTTAAATATGTTTACAAGTATGTCTGCCAAAGAAAGTCTTCAAACAATTTGAGGTCAAAAGGAATCTGAAACCCCATTCTCCTTTTAGAAATTGAACTAGAAGAATAAATGTCTGTAGAAGATTGAATAACAAGAGAAACACCTGTGCAATACGCTGCAATTAAAATTTGACAAGGATAAATCAAAGTCCCTTTCCAAATCTGCAAACGCTTTTTACAAAACCTAGAACTTCATTAAAACAAAATACCCATTTGATATTATTTTTAGAAAATCATTATGCTGAATCTGTCAAGTTTTGTAATGAATGTAATGGGTCAACAATGAAACCGGCAGAGTATTTAAGAACCACGATTGCCCACCAGCTGAAAACCATAAACCCTCAATGCAAGAATAATAATTATCTATCAGGGCATCTTTTATTTTCACACAAATTACCAAAACTGATAAAACAAAAAACAACTATCACAGCCAAAGCATGATATCTTGACAGAAAGATTCCAACAACCTAAGAATCCATTTCATGCAAAAATGTCTTCAGCCACAAAGTGATATTCAAGAACCAAAAAATGAATAAATCTTCCAGGTAACATATACTGACAAAAACAACACAAGGCTATAACCAAATAATTGCAAATGCCTATTTTGAAGCAAGAAGCAAACTAATGAAATGAGCTTTAACAAAACCTGATAACCGTCAAGTGCCAACTGCCATTGATGATTTTCTTCCTAACAAAATCGTTACAGCCAGTTGGAATAAGAATAACAACTAAGAATTCAATGAAAGACACAACAAATAGACTTTCTCCAAGGCAGCGGTGGTTAGGGTTCCATACCCTTGCAAAGAAAATGACTTGAAATTTTTTTCCCTAACATACTTTCACTTCATTTGAATCACTTTGTTGAAATGAAGAGTGACTTGAAGTCCACACTAAGTCAATAAAAATAATAATGATCAATTTCAAAGATGATTAAATTCACTGTCGAAAGGAAATGCCGACCACTTTATAACCATCATGTATAGCATGCTAAGAGTTGACTCACCAAGTAACCCATAATTAGTCAGTGATTCTCAAAATTTTGACTCTATAATTACCTCTCAATCATGCTATCAACACGTGATGAATATCATTCAAGCTGAGCCAAATAAAATTCCATTGAACATTTCTAAGAGAAACCCAATAGGGTTAAGTAGATGCCAGCCAAATTATTTCTAACTTGAAGACTTTTCCACAAAGTTGAAGCCATGTCATTTTCAATTGAATTTTAAGTAAGGATAATAATCATTAAGCACGAATCAAACATGACTATAATCAAAGTCATTTATCAAGCATATACCATCCAAAAAAATTAAGCATGTTAAGCATTACAAAATTTTAAAGATTAAAAAACAATCCTTATTAAAAGAACAATAGAATACTCTGTTACAGGCAGCTTCAAATAGATGAGTGGAAAACAATATGATGAAAGTTATTGATAATTAAATAGATGAGGGCAGAAGAATATTATGAAACATGTTAATAGAAGACAACCAATCTATGTAACAACTACCTTGTAAATTCTAATTCCATATTTTTTTGTGCAATACTTATTCACCAACGAGCAACATTTAGGAATATCTTTTGTTGAAGAGACAAGCTCCACATTGTCATTATAAACTAAGGGAAACTCTTCTATATTTCAATAATTTTACAATAGTCTACTATCAAACCAACACCACAATGGCTATTTCAACAATGCAACCCAACCAATATATTTTCTCACACATTTTGCAGTATACTTTCCCATACACACACACACATATATGTAGATTTATACATATACACATATATATACATATAAATCTACTCTACATTCAAGCTCCATTGTGTGGCACTAAATATTATAGAGGAAAACACAAATTCTAACAAGATTATTAGGAAAACAGTCAAGAACCACATAAATTGAAATAGGAGTGATTGTATATATATGGAAATGCAAAGGGTTTCTTATATGTTTGAAGTTTTCAACGGGATTTTCATCAGCCAAGTCATGAATAGCTGTTTCAAATTTTTTTTGTTGCTCTATAATATTTAATTCCACCCTATGCAGCTCACATTTTCTGTGTAATGCACAAAGAATTACATTGATTAAGTTGCATTGTCGAAAGAGCCATTGTGGTTGCAATCTACTATTAAACAAGCAAGGAGCACACATCTCGGGTAGGGCTCTGCTACCAAACCAACACAACAATGTCGCTTTCAACAATGCAACCTAGTCAATATATTGTCCTCACAAGACTTTTTAAAATGGATAATAGAAGAGGCAAGCTACCATAATGAAGAGTTTCTTATGGAAGGAGCTGAAATAGATGAGGAAGAAAGAATACATATATATATAACACTAAAATGGTTGTTTGAACAATGCAACTTAATCAAAGTATACTTTGCCACACTGCAACATTTAATATTGCATTTATTTCATATACCCCTATTGCACAACAATGACATAATTTGCATTGACCCTCACAAAAGAAAACACTTACCATTCACCTTCCGCATATCAAGGTCACCACCTCCACCATTGCAAAACCACATAATACACACACACACACACACATATATACATACACATATACATATATATACATACGTACACATATATATGTATATATATAAATATATATCCATACGTACACATATATATGTATATATATACATATATATACATACGTAGACATATATATATATGTATATATATATACACATATATATATATATATATGTATATATATATACATATATATACATATGTATATATATACATACATATATATACATATACATATACATATATACATACATATATATACATATACATATATACACTTTGTGCATCTTTGGTGTTATACACATTTTGTACAATTAGCCCCTTCATATCCCTCTAATTGATTTCACTTCAAATCCTTACAAAGAGGACACTATAGATTGTGAATGGCTATGTAATTTATTCTTTCCTTTTCCTATATACATTTGCACATTCATTGAGTTGCCATGGTTTCCATTTTACTTTGGTGCCCACCTTCTTTGTAGTCTGCTAGCAAATAGAGGAATTGTATAATAGTAGCTACATTATCCGCCATTCAGTATTATAGAGAAATGGGGAAATTGTAACAAAACTATTAGTAAAACATACACACATATATTTATGCATGCATACATATATATAAACGTGGAAGCAGACATGCATTGATCTTTTCAAAGAATTTAAAATATATTTCCCTTAATTGTTCTATCCATGTGCTGTGATGATGTGCATTTTCCTTCATTTCACTTGTTTAATAAATAAATAAATATAGATATGCTTCCAGGGCGAATAAATATAAAGCTAGGAGAGAAATAAAATTATATCATTCCTGGACCAATCTATATAACAGTTCACTTGTCAATTCAAAATCCAAGCTACATTATTTGACACTCAATATTATAGGCAAATACTGAAAGTATAAAAGATCTATCAAAAAGACATTTACTATGTAACACCGAGCAAACTAATTTCATATATATATAGGTGTGTATGTATATATATGTATATGTTTACATGTATATATGTATGCATATGTGCACATATTTGTATGTATATGTTTACATGTATATATGCATGCATATGTGTACATGTATATATACGTATATATGTAAACATGTTTATATATGTCCATATGGTTACATGTATATATATATGTGCATGTTTTACATGGGTATTTTTGCATAAATGATTAATTTATTGTTCATGCCTTTCAGGCTTTGCTTATTGTTCCTTTTGATAGCAGGTTGGAGGGTTTTAACACTGGTGTGATGCAAAACCTATAATAATTCAAGTGCAATTAACATTTCTAAGAATATAATGTTGCATTCAAAAACCAAGCATATATCTATCAAGTTTCACTTTTTGAGAGAGAAGGTGAGTGAAAAGGAAGTTAGATTGGAGTATGTGCCTACTAAGGAACGGATTGTAGATATCTTTACCAAGCCATTACCTAAGGATACTTTTGAGTATCTTAGAGGGGAGTTAGGGGTGATTACCCCTCCTAATCAGAACTAAGATGCATTGACTTGCATCAGTCTGTGCATTTTACAGTCATATCTTGATCTAGATTGATGTTGTGGTGGTTGCTACTCAAGGGCAGTAGTCAGATGTTTAGATATGTGGTTAAGAGCTTGTGTGGGGAAAGATACATATTAGCTTTGTCATTGATGTCAAAGGGGGAGAAGAATAATGTGAAAAACTTTGTGGGGAGAAGAGTCATGTGAAAGAGTTGAGGAGAAAAGAGTCAAAACCTTAGGGGGAGAAAGTGCTAAGAGAAAGTTACGTCGATGGTGTTTTTCACATCACGCGTTGCCATCAATGCCAAAGGGGGAGATTGTTGGATGTTGTGGTTGTGATGTCAACACTATTGGCCTTAAGGACATTAGAGGTTGTATATGTTGAGGATATTGAGAAAATTGTAATAAAATAAGTTGCAGGTTGGCAGTGATGCAGTGAAGTTCAGTATGTTGGCGAGCTCAGTATGTTGATAATAAGAAGTTGTGGAATAAAGGGTTTGTTTTCGAGTATATCTAGTTTATCCAAGTCAAGTTTTAGAGATCCGTGTGAAGATTTGATCAAGTTATGAGCAGTTGTGTTCTGACAGTCATTTTGTTGCTTCAGTTGGTGTTCTTGAATGAAGATGATGTGATTCTAGTAAGTTCAGTTGTTGCAGATGCTTCTCTGGTGATTCATGATGCTTGTGGATGTTTCTAGATCGTTCTCTATATGTGTTGCATGTTCGCATTGATCATGGTGCTCGTGATTGGTGATTTTCTCTTGCGTGTTCATTTTTTCATGTTCATGGCTGACAGGGTAATTGTAGCATGTTGTGGATCTCTGAGGAATAATTTTTGAAGGTTTTTCATGTTTGAGGATTTTATTTTGGGTCTTCACTATGTTATGGCTGACCTTGGTTGATTCACATTGATAATCTTTTATGTTTTGGGCCGACATATTGTACATTCTATTATTTTGTTGAAGCTGACATGTAGCAATGTAATCAAATGAAGAAAAATCATCTCATTAGCAATACAAGTGAAGCATTGATAATAAATAGAAAAAATTTATTGAGAGTTATTGGAAAGCTCCAAACAATTGAGGATACTAATGACAATGAACGATGGGCATTCTCGAGGAGACTTCCATGAAAAGACAAACCAATTGTTGAAGCATTGAGATCTCTAATTGAATACTTTTGGAAGAATAACACAAGGGCATCTCTAAATCAAAGAGATATGGTAAGAAGGATTAGTTGAAGCCATGAGCCACATCCAAAGAAATTTTGGGATATGAATCACATAATTTTTTGGTAAATTTCTAGAGATGTATTCCCAAGTTAAATTTTTTCAAAGAATTTTTGAAATGCTAGAGCTTTTCTATGTCAAAATAAATCACACATGCACTACTTGCTATTTGTAGAGTACATATTGAGTTTTCTAACTATTTTGATGTTCATTGATGTATATGTTTAAATTTGCATACTAACAATGTTTAACAGGACTGTGACATACATGCCCTACCTACATTTTCAAGATATTTCATATCAAAAAATTTATGTGAAAGAGAGGAAGGTCAATTATTCTACAAGAAAATATGCTTGGATGGCACATGTCAACATTGTGGTGTCTTGAAAATTATTCCAATTTGTGAACATATGGAAAGTACACATGCTATTGGAAATGAACTAGTAGAATTCGACAAGTATAAGACAATGGCCTATTGTGATATCTCAATTTCATTGCTTACATTAATAATGTTAAGTTAATTAAAATAATTGGGAAAAAAGGAAATTATCATTTAATGTTTATTAAATTCATAAATGTGATGATATATTTGAATGTGAATATCTTGTAATTTCATGATTTAAGAAAAATTATTCCATAACATTATCGGTTGAAGGTTACTAATAAATGGACAAGTGTAAGAATGTGTGTGCAAGAGCAGGTCGAAGGATGAGAACTTGATTGAGGTTGGAATGCTTAGTAGGATGACAATGGTAATCAAGGATGGAATATGGAATCTTACACACACCATAATAGATTAGGACGTTTGCATTGTTTACAATTGATAAATATCATTTATATTGCATGAAATTATAATTTGGTGAATAAGTAAACTTGTAAAAGAAAAAAATCAGTGCATCCTTGAATTAATCAATTTATCTCAAAGTTCAATGATAAATGATATAAAAAATGCATTATATTATGTATAGAGTCATATGGAAGTGAATGTGTTATTTGTTCAATTTGAAAATTTTGAAAAATATAGGTTTTTGAATAGAAAATGGAAAATACATGATAGGAAATTCTTGTGAATTCTTGCATATGAATAAGACATGACCATAAACCTATATACATATATATACATATATATGTGGGAGAAAGCCATATATATATAAAAGTACATATATGTATGCATAAAAATTGTATTAGATGGGAAATAATGAGGAATTCGTAACCCCCTAATAATGAAAATAATTAGGGCTGACCCCTCTATGTTGGGAAGTAATAGTCGATGCTAGAAAATAGAGGAAGTGGGCAACCAAATAAAGGGAAAATGGAGATAGGCATTAAAACTACTATCTCTGAAATTAGCAAGAGAGAATCATAGTTAGAAAGAGGATTGAGGCAATCTAGCAAAAGAAGGAAAAATTCAAGGAAAAGATTGATAGAAGAGAGGACGACGGGGGTTGACTAGCTATTACCATTAAATTAGAGAAGGAAAAGTCATTCAAAAAATCACACTAGCTGAGGTATTCTTATCCATTTTTAAATTGTTTCCTCTTGAATCGAACGAGTTGCATTCTATGTGAAATGATGAAAATAAACCTATGATTTTATATGTTTTGTCATGCTATAGACATGTAAAATTGACCTAACACTTATCACACATACTAAATGACATTTTTGCATCATCATCATTATCATCAAACATCACTGCATTTCACATCAAAAGCATCAAAAACCCTAATTTCTTCTATTAATAGAATGAAACAATATTATTTAATCAATTCACTTTTTCATCATTTTTGGTGAATTAAATAAATTCTATTTATTTAATAAAGTCCTGAAAAACCTTATTTCTGATATTGATTGAATAAAACAAAATTATTTAATTAATTCTTTTTTTCATAAAATTCGACCAATTAAATAAATTTTGTTTATTTAATAAAGTCCTAATCTAATGCTATTCATCTTGATTAGTTAAATAACACCAATTATTTAATTATGTCACTAATTCACTTTATTCCCCTAAATCGATTGAATTATTAAATCATAATAATTTAATTAATTCACTTTCCCTCCAAATTTGAATAAGTTGAATAAACTATTCAAATTATCATCAAAAATAAAATCAAACAAATGCAAGTTTGTTTGAAAAAGTCAAACTTGATTTGCATGTTCAACTCCAAAAAGGACTAATTAATTAATCAATTAATTGAATTATCCTCACCAACTTTGAGCAAATTGCTCTCAACATGATTTCCTCACCAACTTTCTTCAATCTCAAAAATCACTCTGCATAATTTCCTCGATCCCATTGAAGGCTCAAACTTGTTTTTTCAATTTCATGAATTTCTCCACCTATTTCATCAATTTCACAAATTGCTCAACAACATTTATTCAATCACACTAATCATGTAATCTATTTTGCACAGATTATTCATGTCTATTTCCTCTCAACATATTTCAACTATCGATCAAGATATTCTACTACGCAATCCTGATCATTCATTTGAAATCACATTTTCTATATAACAAACCTCTTTCCTCACAAAAAAGGATCAACGAATCAACATTATTTGCACAATGAAGTACTGCCAATATTCCTAATCACCATTGATAGAGCTTCAAACATTTCTTCAATTAACCAACCAAGACATTGCATCAAAGCTTCTCGCACACAACAGTGGAGGCTTCACAGTGATATGAACTCGACATCATGCGAACACACTCCAAAATGGGATGGTAACTTCTCTTGTGTTTTGAATTCATTTGGATAATCATAGGATTTCTTTGTGTTTACAATAGCTTACAAAGTCATTTCATGAGTGTAGGAATAGATCTAGATTAGTTGTTTTTTATTTAGAATAGGTTTTATTTCAATTTCTTTTAGCTCGTTTAGCATCTATGGTTTTCCCCCACACATTCTTCCACACTCAGTGGGACCACGGTCCTAAATACTAACAGTTTTATGAGTTTAAATTGAAGTTTTAGGTTTCAGAAGCACTTTTGAGAAATCCTCACGCATTGTTCCAATTTTTTTTCACAATTTCCTATCACAATTATCCTAAAATAATAAATAAATAACATTTAGTTTTCAAAAGAAATCATTAAAAATAAAATAAAATAAATTCTTTTATTTTCATGCACTTTAATTTACCACTATTTAATTTAATTAACAACTATAAAATAAGAGCAATATCAAACAATTAACGAAATAAAATTCCTAAATGCAACTATATGTCACTAAGTGCGTGTGTGCGAGAGTAACCATTCCATCTTAATCCTGCTAGGTGGTTAACCTCCTCTGCCTTAACCACACTCTTGGCCTTCGACAACCTGCAACTCATGTAAACTCGGGCTCCCATTAATAGATTAGTGTCCAAGAAAATATAAATCATGTTAGTGTAATTAATTATTTATTACACTAGCATAAGTTAACGTAGGTCTTACATCATCTAGTCCTAGGTTGCATTTTAATAAATCATTTAATAATGGGGTAATGTCCCCTTCCTTGTTTGTAGGGATAAGATTCCTTCTAGAAGATGAGTTGTCCTTCTAGAACTTATCTCAACATTTAATAATTTCCTAGATAGGGTTCACATGTTGTCACATCTTGTTAGATCATGACACATGGCAACATCTCTTGCATTTTAGGTTTTCACTTTTGCATATATAATTAGGCAACTTGTTCATTTGTAACATATCAATCAAATATCAATCTATGATCTAATGTTGTAGATCAATATAATCTCTCTTTGCAGCCCTTAGTTGCAACACTTTCTATGTGGTGTAATTTCTCTTGGCAAGATCCTTTGAAGTGTGCGCAACTTCATTGGATGATTCAACATCCATTATTTCAGCATGATATCAAAGCATGTTGAATTCTAGCAAATCAAAGCAATATAATTTATCATTCTAAGATATCATTCTCTCTATTGCATCATTTTAATTAAATAATAATCATTGCATTTCATTTTTCTAAAATAAAATAACATTCACTTATTCCATCATTCAAATAACACACATTTATTCTACCACACATAATTATTCATATTTTTAGTTCCACATAAAGTAAAAGCAAGTAGTATCAAAGTTTGAAATGTGACAAATTTTGTATTCTCCAATAAAAGTAAGCGTATAGTCTAGTGGACCCCAATCATCTTTTGACCAAGCATCAAATGGTTTTTCTATCTCTTCTTCAGGAGATGTGGTTTGTTCAATTCTTATTTTTGTAGTTTGACTTTTCTCCTTTACATTTTCTTGCAAACAAGTTTCGTTATAAATATTAGCTTCTATTACTCTTAATTTTCCATTGTATATGAACTTTATCGAACGATGCAATGTTGACAGAACTTTTTTCATAGCATGAATCCATGGTCTTCCTAGTATTATGTTGTATGACAATGTTGTAGGCATAACATGAACAAGCGTATCCAAAGTCACAAGATTTGCTCTAATTGGTAGAGTGATTGTTCCCATTGATTCTCTTCCCACATTATCAAAACCTCTAATGTTAAGCTTGTTAGGATTAATGAGCTTTGTGTCTATTTTTATCCTTTGAAACATGTCTAAACCGCAAATGTTCAAAGTTGAACCATTGTCAATAATTACTCTTTTGACCTTTTCTCTATTGATGACTACATATATAATCAAAGGATCATTTTGATTCTGAACTTCAATAGGTGGCAATTCATGTTGTTGAAATAGGATATTTATTTTTGTCACATGCATACATTCTAATAATGATGCCACATCATTAGGCCTTACAACTAGCGGCACAACGATATTTTGTAAAGATTCTTGTAACGTTCCATGATATGTAGGAGATGTTTGAATTAATTCCCAAAGAGATATCTTCGCCAACATAGAACGCAATTGCTCAACAAGATCATAGTATTTAGCCTTTTGAAAGGTGAGCCTAGTAGGTTCAGGCAAAACAGGCTGAGATGGTGGAAAAGATACTGGTATACTCAATGGTTGTTGATTTTTCTTGTTATTCCGAGTATTATACACATAAGAAACCATGTTTTAATGTTGTTGATTTGTTTCATGTTGAGATGTTTGATGACTATTTTTTATTTTTCTAACATACTTGTATATGTAACTAGGAGGTATGGAAGAATTAGACCTCCCACATGCAAAGTATGCTTATAATTATTCCATTAATAGGACCATATGGAAAAGTCCCTTTGAAGTTGTATATGGTCTAAAACCAAGGGGTATATTTGAGTTTAAAGACTTGAGTGGATTGGAGAAGAGGAGTTCACAAGGAGAGGAGTTTTCCATAGCTATGAAGGATATACATGAGCAAGTCAAGGAAAATTTGAAGCAGAGTGTTGAGAGGTATAAGAAGCTTGCAGACTTGAAGAGGAGGAATGTTCGGTTCAAAATTGGAGATTTGGTTATTGCACACCTGAAGAAAGAGAGGCTACCAAAAGGAAAATACATAAAGCTATCGATGAAAAAGATTGGGCCCTGCAAAGTGATCCACAAGTTTGGTGAAAATGCATATGAGATAGAACTCCCTCCTGGAGGTGCTATCTCCCCTATATTTAATGTTGTTGATCTCTATCCTTTTAAAGGAATTGTGGATATAGGTACAGGTGTAGAAGATGAATTTTTTGATGAATAATGGGTGAGAGATCTACCTCCTTCTGATCCAATGAAGCTTGAAGCCATTCTAGATACCAAGGAGGTCAAAAGAACTAGGAAGAAGGTTTACAATGAATATCTTGTCAAATGGTGTTGCAACTGCAAGGATCCAAGCTAGGGAATTTGATCCCTAACTCGTGTTTGCTTTCCTTTGTTTGTGCGAAGGTGGGGGTGGGTGTCTGTTTCGTTTTGTGGGGGGGTTAATCTTTTTGATGTGGTTGTTCTTTCATGCTCCAGCCTGGTTGTGTTTGGCCATTTTTCCTGTGCGTAGGGCTTTGTCTAGCCCTCTTTTTTTCCTTTGTGGTTGGGCTCTTGTGTTGGCATGGGGATCTGTTGTTGTGGGTTGTACATGGTGCTGGGTTGAGTGTGGGTTTGACGGCGGGTGTTGCAAGTGAGGGTTTCCTCTGATCTATTATGTCTGGGGCCGACTCTTTCCTGTGCATGTCCGTCCCAGGCCTTTTGGCAGCTATGTCTTAGGGTGAGCCATCTAGGGTTGTGCCTGACATGGATTTTCGTGCTACGGTGGGCTTGAAATTTCTAAGTCAAGGAGCAAGGGTTTTTTATAACACCCTCTTCTCTCCAAATATAGGGTCTATGGATTCAAATTTTTCTGGTGGATCTCAGATCACAAAGATTAATGGATCCTTAGAGTGTTGCAAAGAGAGACCTAATTTGGTTATTCTGATTGAGATGATTGCTGAGGATATTGAATATTATTCAAAGCATTCTTTGTACTGCAAATTTTTGGGAATGAGAGTGTCTCTAAAATTTTTGGAAACTTGGGCACGAAGGACTTGGGAGCTAGAGGGCGAAATGGAGGTCACGCTGCTTGCAAATAATTTCTTCATGGCCACATTTATCTGCTTGGCTGATCGCAATAGGTTTTTTTGAGGGGGGGCCCTATTTTCACAACCAGGTTGGGTTGTTCATCAAGCCATGGCATGCAAGCTTCAATCCCTTTGAGGAGCTTTTGAATCGTGTTTCGGTTTGGGTTTAGTTACCTAGATTTCCAATCAAATGCTGTCATGAGGATGTTCTGCACATGCTTGCTTCATTGCTGGGGAAGCCAGTGGGGTCTTTGACACAAACCCTAGGTAATAAAGTAATGACTTTTGCTCGAATTTGTGTGGAAATTGATTTGAGTAGGCCTTTTCCAGATGCTTTAGATATGTGCGTGGGTCCCCACTCTTGGGTACAACAATTGGATTATGAAACCCTTCCTTTCTGATGTCGCCTCTGTCATGAATATGGTCACTTGTTGTGTAGATGCCTGAAGGCTAAGCCTGCGGTGCCTCAGCCTCCACCTCCTCCTTGTAACACCCCTGATGCTGATAAGGGGAAGAATCATGTTTCTGTTGAGAGGGAAGATGTTGAGGGTTATGTGCCTGTTAAGGCTCATAAGCAAAATAGAGGTCAAAAGAGGACTTTGATGGAGAGGACTTTGATGGAGAGACAAGATGAGGATAATTTTAATAGGTTTGAGGTCCTGGATGATTTGGGTCAGCAAGAAGTTAATCAAGGGTTAATAAGTGTGGATCCAGGTGTGGTGGGTTCTGGCCTGGAGGATCACACTTCCATTACTCCTCTTGCTCCACGGGAGGAGTCTGCCATGCCTATGATCACTGATGTGCAGGTTGGGGCCCAGGTGATGTATGGTCCAAATGTTGAGTTGGGGTAGGGGGATGGAGGCACTTCTTTTCCTGCACAGAATGTTGGACTAGATGTGGCTAAGAGTAGCGAGCCTTCTTCTCAACTGGGCATTTTACAAAAGGATGGAAAGAAGGGGGGGTCAGAGAAAAGCACTAAACTTGGCAGGAAAAAAGATTTGGAAAAGATTAAGCTTATGGGGGAGACTTTGGTGGAGTCAGGGTCTGTTAAGATCCTAGATTCTCATTTTTTTACTCCTTTGAAATGATCATTATTTCATGGAATATAAGGGGCTTGAATAGTGGCCCTAGACAAAAAGTTGTTTGTGGTTTGGTAAGAAGTCATTCTGTTGATGTTCTTTTTCTTCAGGAGACTGAGTTATCTATTAAGTGCATGATGGGTTTAGTGTCTAAGTTGTGGAAGAATGTTCAATGCTAGTGTAATGGGGCTCAAGGATCCTTTGGGGGTGTGGCTTGTCTCTGGAACCCTCGAAAGATTCATCCTTTCTGGTGGTTATCCTTCAAGTCCTCTTTATCCATGGTTGCTTCATGTCCTGAGTCAGGAGAGTCTATTCTTTTCTCCAATGTTTATGCACCTATTGAGTTCCAACGTAAACTTCTTTTATGGAAAAATATTCATTTTGTTCGTAGCCTATTTCCCTATCATCCATGGATCATTGAAGGTGACTTTAATGCTATTACTAAATTAGCTGAGAAACAGGGTGGTATTGCAAGACTAGAGCCTTCTGCGTTGTTGTTTCACGACAATATATCAGCTCTCAATCTTGTTGATATCAAACCTAGCAATGGTCAATTTACTTGGAACAACAAAAGGGTTGGTGATAGTTGCATTGCTGAACGACTGGATCATTTCATGGTCTCTTGCTTTTGGGTCAAGGGAATCTGGTCTTCTAGTTTTGAGATATTAGATTGGAGAGGTTCAGATCACTGGCCTATAAAGCTAGTTATCTCTTCTGCTCGGATGCCTCACATGCCAACCTTCAAATTCCAGCTAATGTGGTTGCAAGACCCTGACCTTTATGGATGTGTTGTTGAATGGTGGAGGTATGGTAGATCTGCTTATGGTACTGCAATCTATAATTTTTCTAAGCTCCTTCTATATGTTAAGTATTAGCTTAAGCAGTGGAACCGACAATGCTTTGGAAACATTTACCATGCGAAGCTTGCTGCACAAGCTGAGTTGAATGGTATTACTAGGTTGATTAGGGAGGATGGGGTGTATGAGGATTTGCTGCGGGACGAGGCTAGGGCATTGAAAGCTCTGGAGGAGTGGGAGCTAAGGGAGGAAATATACTGGAAACAAAAAGCTCAGATTGAGTGGCTTCAGGAGGGGGACAAGAATATTGCCTTCTTCTTCAATTTGGTGAAGGCCAGATGTCATGGTAATTCTATTTCAGCTTTGGTGACTGACAGGGGAGAGGTTCTTTCTTCTACTCAGGATATCTCACATGAAGTTGTGCAGTATTTAGCTTCTTTATTCAAGGAGGACTTGCAGGGGGACTCGGTTGAAGAGGCTCAGGTCCTCTCTTGTATTCCTTCTTTGGTCTCTTGGGAGATGAAGGAGCATCTTATGAGTGATATTTCATTGGAGGAGCTGGAGAAGACTGTTTTCCAGATGAAGAAGGGTAAAGCTCCTAGTCCAGATGGTTTCCCAATTGATTTCTTCCAAGAATTTTGGGAGATTATCAAGCTAGATTTATTGGTAGTCGTTCAAGAGTTTCAAAAGAATAAGAAAATTCTTCGGGCCCTAAATTCTACCTTCCTTGCTCTCATCCCCAAGGGGGATGGGGCTGATCGGCTAAGTCAATTTTGCCCCATTTCTCTTTGCAATGTTATTTATAAAATTATCTCTAAGTTGATTTCTGATAGGTTAAAAAAGTGGCTTATGTTGCTGATTTCTAAGGAACAAAGTGGTTTTGTGGCGAGCCACCAGATTTTGGGTGGGGTGGTTATTGCTACAAAGACTATTCATTCTATGGCCAACTCCAAAGATAAGGCTATGTTCATCAAGCTAGACATGGCTAAGTCTTATGACAGAGTTCGATGGTCCTTCCTCCGAAAGGTTATGAGGGCCTTTGGTTTTGAGGAGGAGTGGATTCGCTGGGTTATGAGTTGTGTGAATTCGGTTTCTTTCTCTGTTTTGATTTATGGGGAGCACTCTAAACTCTTTGGTGCTTCTCGAGATTTATGACAAGGTGACCCCATCTCTCCTTACTTGTTTCTTCTTTTGGTGGAAGGTTTGGGACAGTTGATAAAAAGGAATGTGGAGGGGGGTTTCATTCAAGGGTGGCAATGGGGAGGTGGCTTACCAGTGCAATCTCACTTACAGTTTGTGGATGACACTTCTTTGATGGGCATGGCTACTATTAGGGAGGCTTCAAACATGTGCAAGGTGTTGGATGTTTATCTTATTGCATCAAACTAGTTAATTAATGAGGGCAAGTCTTCCATTTTTTTCTTCAATACTCTGAACTCCATTCAGAGGAGAATTGCTCATATTCTCATATTTTAGATTAGGGATCTCCCGCTGTCCTACCTTACGATTCCTATTTCAGTTGGTAGGAAGTCTAGGGATTCTTGGTAGGCTATTCTGGAAAAATTTCGTGTCAAAGTCACTCATTAGACCCTTTGCTGGCTGTCTTTTGCGGGTCGGGTTTAGTTGCTCAAATTTGTGGTTCAGGCTCTCCCTCTTTATAGGTGTATGATTCAGGTGGCACCGATGGGTTTTGTTAGGGATCTTGATTCCCTAGCAAGACAATTTTTATGGGCTAGTAGTTTATTATCTTCCAAGTGGAGCCTTGTTAGATGGGGTGTTATTTGTAGCCCAAAACAATTTGGTGGTCCTGGGTTAAGGCAGTCATTTTTGTCTGGTACGACTTTGGCTGCTAAATTGTATTGGTGTTGGTGTGTGGAACAAGACCAGGTGTGGGCTAGAATTTTGACTTAGAAGTACTTTCCAAGGATTCCTCAGAGTGATATCCCTCGTTACAGCTTGACAGGGAAGGGATCTGTGATTTGGAGTACTCTCAAGAAAGGGGTTGCGCTTGTTAAGGGTGGCTTATTCTGGATTTGCAAGAGTGGGTCAGAGGTACATTTTTGGCATGATGCTTGGGATGGTCACCCTCCCATTGTTTCTCAGTATCCTCATTTGCTTACTTTGTACCAGAGGCTCTGTGAAGCTGGATGGTCGAGGGTGTGCAAATTTAAGTCTCTTTTTAGGGGTAGCTGGTGGAGGCGAGATGGAAGAATCCTGAGGAATGGCCTATTTTTGGTATGGAGGAGGAGTGTGCTAAGCTTCATTACATTCTTTCTTGTCGCAGTTATAGCTCCCTTATGGATGAGGATGTGTTGGCTTGGTTTCCTAACCCCAAGGGTACTTACACTATTTCTTCTAGGTATCAAGAGTTCCTTTCCCTAATAGATTGAGGGGGTGGAGGTTCATTGGTGGAAGAAAGCTTGGAATAAGTTTTTTTGGCCAAAGTGTAATTGCTTTATTTGGACTTTGGCTTGGAATAGGTGTTTGACTTGGGATAATATCCAAAAGAGAGGTTTTTCAAGACCATCTAGGTATGTTCTCTGCGGGTGTGGGGAGGAGGACTCTCCTCACTTGTTCTTTCATTGTTCCTTCACCTTACAGCTCTGGTATTTCTGGTGGGGTGTTTGGAAAAGCCCATGCATTCACGCCTCCTCCCGGGTTGAGTTTTGGATTAGTCTAGGGAGGCCCCCCTCCTCGGCCTCTTTCTTGTAGGACGTTTGGTATGTTGGTCCCATCTTTTAGCTTTGGCAAGTTTGGTTAGAAAGGAATTGAAGAATCTTTTGGGGTGAAAAATTGGGGATTCAACAGGTTTGGTTTAGAATTGTGGGAATGATCTAGGAGACAGTCAAAGCTAAAGGTGAGATTGTGTTGCCATTATAGAAAGGAGATGCTAAGATGGTTGATCAGTTGGGCATTCAAGGGCTATCTTCAGCATTTGCTTGCATCATGAGAGGTAGGCATGTGAAGCAAAAAGTTCAAAGGGTGGGGAGTTGGTTGCCCCCTCCGGTTGGCTTTCTAAAAATTAATACAGATGGCTCATCTAGGGGAAATCCTGGACAAGCTAGGATTGGCAGGGTTGGTAGGGATTCTTTAGGATCGGTGGTTTTTCTTTTTTCTACTAATGAAGGGATATAGATTGTCAATAGGATGGAAGGCTTGGCTATTCTCTATGCCTTGAAGTGGGCGTTTGTTTTAGGGTGGTGTAAGGTTATTTATGAATCTAATTATCAGGTGTTGGTCAATTTACTTCATGTAAAGAAGATTTTTTATGTTAGCTGGGAGTTGGCTATGATGGTGCAGCAGATATTACAGGTTATCTCTTTGATGGAGTTGGTGTCCTTTGTCCATATTCCAAGGGAATGGATTAGGGTAGCTGATTGTCTGGCCAGTCAGAGAATATAGATGGTGGGAAGATCGATGGGTGGGAGCAGGTTTCCCATGAGTTATGTTAGGATTGGGAGAGGATTCTTGTTGAGGATGGGAATGGTATTGGGGAAGGGTGATTTTTTTCCTATCTTTTCTAGTGGTTTCAGTTGGTTCCTGGGGCTTGGGCCCTTTGTTGTTATGTAATGCTTTGTTCTGATTTTCAATAAAGTTTTTAACCTTTTTTTTATAAAAAATATCTTGTCAAATGGCATGGGTTCCCTCCAGAGAATGCAACATGTATTTCTAAAGATGACATCAAGTAGCATGTCCAACCTCAATCGAGGAGTTGATCTCAGGTGGAACTTGAGAATTTTCCTCTTCGGGTGTATGGTGTAGGGGCACCCTTGCAATTTTCCTCTTTTGATGCATTTAGGTGTCTAGTTTGATGTTTTGTCTATTTTTTCACTCATTTCATGTAATAAGGTCAATTTAAGACCATTTTAAAAAAAAATTGTGTCATGTAGGGTCCATTAGTTGTGTTTTGTAAAAAGTTGCTAAAAAGATGTAAAATGTTGCTTTACAACATTGTCAATTTTTGGGTTAAAAGGAAGATGAACGGTTACCTTTCAAAATTCTATTGTAGGCCATTGGAAATTGGTTGGAAAATGTTTAAATGGACTCAAACACATCGAGGCATCATTTTTGATGCTTTTGGAGAACAAATAATAGAATAATACTTTATTTTCTACAACTTTTTCAGTGTTTTTCTATAAGTTTCAATTTTGTATGGCCCTATACATGTATGCCATGATCTAAAATCTATGTGAGAACATACTAAAATGAGTCTTCTCCCATTTGAGTGTTGCATGATTTATTTTTGTGGTGGAATAAGAGAGTTTGAAGAATTTCTTTCCAAACTGCCTGATAATCCTCATTTCTAGGGTTTGTTTTCTTAAAATGTAAATATATATCCATTCCATTATTGATTTCTGGCTAAACTTGATGGAATGGGGGCTTTAGGTTTTATTTTTTTGTTTTTGTTAGTTTTAGGAGTAGTGGATGGAGTTTCAAGCCTTTTTGTCCAAGCCCTAGCCTAACATCTTCATGTGTTAGGCTTAGGTAGGGTGTAGAAGTTGAAGGACAATAAATTTTTGATGGTGGAGAATGAAAAAACCTATAAAGTTGGATCACTAGTAGAGACTATTGGTGAAGATTTTTTTTATGTAGAGATTTTTTTCCTTGTAGGTCCTTTGGAAAAGTGGCCTAATTAGCCTTCATTTTGGCATAGCAGGCCTAATTTGATAAAGTTGGTCTTAAACAGTCTTATTCACAAATGAGATATGTTAAATCCAAGCATAATGGGTATCTAAAAAGGTGTGGGTCCAATGTTGAAACAACCTTCTCTAAAAGATGCACTTGAAAACCTAGGTTTGGAGACCTAGTTGATGAACAAGCAATATTGTGAAGAATCACTATTTGGTTGGGTCTTGTCATTTGAAAGGTGATTGAATTGTGTCAAATTGTGTTGGTTGTGAAAATTCCACCCCTACTCTGCATCATATTGATACATAGGACCAGGTCAAATATTTTCTTCCTTAATTATAGCAAATCCATTTTCATGTTTATTATTAGCATAACCAAAAAAAATGCTCTTATCAAAAGGAACTTCATCACTTTTTGAATTATTTGCATCAAGAAGGAATTACATACCCATGTCTTTATCTTTCTAGTTGATGATCTTTCTTCTCTACTTCACCTACCAAATTTTGTTTGGATTATTTTGGTATTGAAATGTTCCATCTATCATAAGATTGTTGAAACTATTTACTTGTTCAATTATGACACAATCACCACCATAGAAGGGAAATGACTAGAGGGCTTATATAAAGTTCAAAAAGATAACTTAGTAGAAATATGTACACATCACAAATGAAGATAAAAGGAAAATTGTAGGAATCACAAGAATAATTTATTGTAATAGATAGTGAATCCAATAGCTCCTTGCAATCACTTCTAAAAAAAACACTTATCACAAATCAGAGATCAAAGAAATTGATTTTCTATGCAACAAAAAAAGAAAGATTGATCAACAAAAGCATCTAATATGCCATCTGTATTAAATAATGAATATGAATACAAGTGAATTATGAATTATTACAAAATACAATAATCAATGCTTGTAAAAGTAAATGTGCAAACCCTAGATGAGGATTTGATTAGATTGTGACAAGTGTCCCAATCTGGTGCAAAGTAACAACTTGACTTATAAGTAACCCAATCTAATAATAAAAAACTCTCCTAATTTTATCTTAAGTGAACAAAGTAATAAGTGACTTAATAATTTATTTGTTATTAATTAATTATGAAATGATTATCATAATTATTCCAACTCCCCCCTAAAGATCAACTTAGGGAGAAGCTAAAAATCACTATGAATAATGTAATGGTGGATGCATGGATGAGTTCTAACTACAAGTCCTAATGAGGTACCCATGTACAAACAAATGAAATATCTCATAACCAAAGAAAATAATAAAACTAAATGGGAAATCACTCATGTCCAAAAGAGAAAAGAAAAATAATTTGACTAGTGAAAGAAGGATAGGACTCAATGTGACCCCTCAAGGACCACCTATGTCACAAATACAGTAGATGTCCCCCCAATATGAGATTTAAAATAAGGACATGTATCCCTCCATAAAGAAAGAACTCTTGTGCCAATGGTGAATGTCAAAAGATAAAACACGATCAATTACTTTCAAGCAACATTTCTCCCCTTAGGAAGAAACAAATCCACTGGTGATTGGAAGAAGATGAAATCTATAAGACACAACTAAATGGTTCCCCGTGCCTTCTTGTCCATTTTCTTCCAATCTTCATTAGATGCTAATTCTAGTTTCTTTTCATTTGAAACTACCAACCACTGATCTCTCCTTTAAGGAGATCCTCCATCTTCAACTTCCACATATCGTAGCTAGTTCCATTGAATTTCTTAATATCCAAATGATAGGTGGAAGCCATGATTTAAAGTATTCTTCACAAATCTACAAAACCCACAATGCACAAGCTTCCACTGCAACAAAAAAACCTTCAACACTAAGAAAAAAGGTATCCCTTTGTTAACAAAATTGTTAGCTTTTATACCAAATGTTGGAATAAAGGTATAAATTTCCACAATAAAAACTTATCAAAGTGGTTGAAAATCTAAAACTATGCTTAAATGATTAATTATAAAATGATTAAGTGATTGAAAAATTACAACAATGAAAGAAAAACTTACAATACCATAAGTCATCAACACAAGTGACACAAGATATGCATGCAGAAACCCTTGTAGGAAAAAATCCACACCCAAAGAGATCCGATGTTTGTATTAATCTTTAAGGAAGCACATCAATATAACAATCATCTCTACAATTCAACAACACTTTCTCTTCCTGACAACTTGCAAAGAACTCATCCTAAAAAACCATCCAAAGGCTCCAATATATAGAAGTTTGTGGAAGAGAATACCACAAATGGTGTCTCAAAACAATAAGAAAACCACCTAGAAAATCCCAAGCCCCCCTTAGATGGCAACCCATAAACATGGAATAAAATATTAAATTATCACATGGCACCTAATCTACAACCAATAAGAATTGGTCAAACCCAAGAGCTCCATAACTCTTTGACGGCTCCAACGGCTACATGTAAGAACATGCACCAACATGAAAACTTGGGCATCCAACCATGCAAGATCATGCAAAATATGTAAATAACACGCAATGACATGCACACTCAATTGGTCTCAACCTAGAAAGTTGGATACCCAAGAGGAATATTCTCTTGGAATGCTTAGCAACTACCACCATATTGGTTCCACCTCTTTGATTGAAATTATAATTTGTCATAGAAAATTAGTTAATATATATTTTGTCCCTAAGGTCCTCTACAAGACTTTCCAAAGAGTGTGGAGACACATAAATCAACTTAGGATAGCAATTTTAGTGTCACCTATCCTAATAGCTTTGTCACCAATTTTTCCTTTTCCTTTACAAAATATTGGTATGCTTCATCCATAGTTCACAACCTTACCATACTTAGCTCATTTTGAATATTTTTCCTCAATACATTAACATATCTGGCCACCTTTTCATGGTCTAATTCATTATGGCTAGTTCTTATGAAATTTTTATAAAATTCCTTTGTATAGGCCTTCACACTTAACTCTCTTTGTCTTAAGTTTCTCATTTTTTTGAGAAGCTCAGGTTGATAATCAAAAGGTATAAATTTAACCTTCATCTTACTTACCATTCAATCCCATTGAGTGATCTTATCTATACCATTTATTCTTCTCTCAACTTGCAACTCCTTCCACCAAAGTACTACATCACCCTTTCAATTTTTTGAAAAACCTTCACTCTTTTGGGGCCATCCACTTCATCATACTCAAGTTATTCCTCCTATTTTATCCAACCAATTAAGAAGGGCCCATGATTCCAAGAAAGGGAGGGACGCCTAGAGAACCATAAACTTACAAATTAAGGCATGGTTATTCAGATAATTAAACTCCTCTACAACTGAATTTGGTTGGATTACCAAAACAAGATGAGACAAACTCCTCTCGAAACACCCATTTACCTTCAACAAGTGGAGAGGCCTTATTTGAGAAGGCCCCCTACCATTTAAAGTTGTATTTAATAAATTCATTACATTGGAATGGTCAGATGGAGAAGGGACAACCCTCATCAAAACCTTTGAAAAATACAAGTTCTACATGCCCTCCCAAACCTACACCAAACGCCATAAAATCACATCCCAAGTAGAAGAAAAAAGAAGAGACTGCCCACAACCCCTATCGAAAATAAAAAACCCCCATTTGATTGCTAAAAAATCTCCCCCACGTAGCACCCACACCTTGCAAACCCCCCCAACCAATTGTTGAATCTAGCACACTCCTTACTCCAAGCATGCACAATCCAAATCGACCATGCAAGTTGTGGCCTACTACTAACTGCGTACCCAAGCCATGCACAACACCAATTTTTGCATCGCCTCCTTGATTCACTAATGTTCCTCCATTCAAATTATTTATTGATAATTAATAAAAAAAAATTAAAAAATCCGTATTAAATGTTTCATAATAAATTTAGATAATATTATTTTATATATTTATAACATGTACTATTATAAAATTAATATAATTTATATTCATAACAATATTATTAATGCATAAAATAAAAAGTAAACATATTATATCTATTATTTAATCTTAAAATTTAAATTTCAATATTGTGATCATTATGAGAATGTTTATATTTTAATTTTTTATAATCAATCAATCAAATTCCAAAGGTTTTTTGAAAAAAAAACATTTATTCATCAATATTTTATAATATTTATTGTAATAAAGAAACTCAACTTCAACTATGTTAGTCATAGTTGCATTTAGTATGAATCAAGCTCAAGCTCAAAGTCAACCCAACAATTGTAATATTCTTAAACCTAGTAAAATCGTCATTTATTCAACTTGCTATAATTTGTTGATATCAAACTATTATGGAATTGTAGACACCTAAAAATGTCTTAATTATATCACACATCGAATTAACACAATTTCCCTCATTTTCCACCTCATTCCTCTATTTAATTAAATAATGTCAATTATTAAATTAAATTCATCACTTTCTCCTATTAATCCAATAATTAATTTTATTTGATTAATTCATCATCTTTCACACTAATTTTCTTCTCTTTTGATTAAATAATGTAAATTATTTAATTAAATGTCATAAATCCTACTTTGATTAAATAATTCCTAATTGTTTAATTAAAGTTCCTAAATTCCTCCACTTGCACAATTAAATAATTTCTTAAATTGTTTAATTAACTAATATTTCCTCTAATTCTCCAACTTGCATGGAATATTCCTTCAATTTAAATTCAAATTTCTTCCTCCACATGGAAATATCTCCCACATGCTTCCTAAAATCAAGGGATTTGTTATTTTTTGTGCAGTTTTGCACACACGCCCCACTTGGAGTAGGGACCCTCTTTTGATTTCTGATGTCTCTTTGACCTTTGGTTTTATTGGATTTGTCTTTTCAAGGTCTTGGGATGTTGATCTTGCTGACTTTGGTCTTGCCTTGAGGATTGAATTGGTTAAACTTGATTTTTCATGAAGGTCTGGGTTTTGACTTAGGTCCAGGATTTTCCAGCTTAGTCGGATTTTCCTGGGTCTTGGTCCGTTGTCTGGTTATGGCTGAATTTTTTGGTGTTCGGGTTTCTGCTTGAATCCGAGATTTTCTGGCTCTGGTGGATTTTCCCGAACTTCGTTAAAGTCCCGAAGGGTGCATTATCCACATAATTCATGCTCACCCGGATTGTTCGCCTGGCTTGGTTTTTCCCTGAATTCCGTTATGGGCTCAGGTTTCCAGATTTCTTCGGTATGTCTTGTCGCTCATTAATGTCTGAAGTATGTTTCTCTGGCATGAGTGCAGGTGGATTTAAAGGCCTTTTGGCATCCTTTTGGTTTCATTATTCATTTGCTATTTGATTTGGTGCTTGGAGTTCTTCATTTTGAGCTTTGACTGTTGAATTTGAGGGACTTGCGTGTGGATTGCTTGAGTGCTGGTGTCGAGTTTTCATTGCTAGGGCATACTATTTCGTAGTTATCTCTTCGAGTTTGGGCTTCGTTCGGAATTGATCCATGGTAAGTTGTTGTTGGCCCCTCTTTTTGTTTGCACTATGATTGAATCCTTCGAGTCAATTGGTAGTCGCTTCAGGTCGGCCCTTGCTTGTTTTATGGTTATGTATTTGGTGAAGTAGGGTTTGACCCACCTCTTCATGGGCTTTACCACTTGCGCTATGCATGATTTTGTTTATCATTTGAGTATCGGATATATCCCTGTAGATAGGTGTTTAGGTAGGACTTTGCCTTCTAGGCGCGTAATCTGCTATATTTCGTGAAGGTTAGGGTTTCGATTTATTTGCCTGAATTTGCTAAGTTCGGTGGATTTATCATGATTTGCATGTCTTGTGCTTAGCTCAACCTTGTTTATTTCTTGTGAGATCTTAGATGATGTCCTTTCTGGATGGTTATTCAGGGTACAACTAAGTAATGGTTCAATATGAGGACAGGCACAAGACTACTTTCACAACTAAATGGGGTACCTTTGCATACAGAAGGATGCCTTTTGGCCTCATCAATGCAGGGGATACATTTCAAAGGGCTATGGATATTTCCTTTAAGGATATCATAGGAAAATGCATTATTATTTACATGGATGACCTAACTGTCTTTTCAAAAAACAGAGGGGATCACATCTCTGACTTATGCAAGGTGTTTCAAAGGTGTAGAGAATTCGACATATCTTTGAATCCTAAGAAGTGTATTTTTGGAGTGACGGAAGGGAAATTGTTGGGACATGTCATATCTGAAAAGGGAATTACTATTGATCCAGAAAGAGTGTAGGCCATACTGAAGATTCAGCCACCTGCTAGCAAAAAGGAGATGAAATATTTCTTTGGCAAGATCAATTTCGTCAGAAAATTCATCACTGGATTCGCTGAAATTGTGAAGCCATTAAATGCTATGTTGAAGCAAGATGCCAAGGTCGAATGGACTACAGAAGCGAAAGAGGCATTTGCAGAGATCAAAAGAGCCATTGTTGATGCTCTAGTATTGGTAAGTCCTAATTACAGTAAGCCTTTTTATATTTATTCATTTGCTTCAGACCATTCATGTGCGGGAATGTTGACTCAAAAGTCTAATGAGGGAAGCGAGCATCCTATTGCTTTTATGAGTGCACCATTAAAAGATGCTGAGTTGAAATATCCAAGCGTAGAAAAGCAGGCATATGCCCTGGTCAGAGCAGTAAAGAAATTCAGACATTATATCCTTAGGAATAAGGTCTATGCAATTGTCCCAGATCCTACAGTCAAGTTACTTTTGATGTAGAATGAGTTAGGACAGCGTAGAGCTAAGTGGGTGACAATGCTATAAGAGTATGATATTGAGATCCAACCCATGAAGTTGGTAAGAGGACAGGGACTTACTTAGACTATGGCTGAAATGGGGCCTTAACCGATTGCTCAGAATTATAACATTGAGGAAGTTTCTCCAGGTGGTTGGTACGATGACATAGTCTACTACTTGCTGAACCAACGATCTCCCAGCCATCTAAATGTTGTTCAGAGGAGAGCTCTGCGACTGAAGAGCGACAGTTTTATGCTAAAAGGGGTTGTTCTATACAAGAAAAATCATGAAGGCATTTACTTGAGGTGTCTTGGGAAACATGAAGCTGAAAAGGTGATGAACGAATTTCATGAAAAGTATGGTACTGGCCATGGTTTTGCTATTGCCACAGAAAATCAGATTTTGAGGGCAGGGTGCTATTGGCCCACATTGTTCAAAGATGTCCACCACCATGTCAGGACTTGCCACACTTACCAGACTGCAGCAACAAAGGAGAGGTATGCAACACTTCCACTTCAACCGATTACCGAGGTAAGACCTTTTGCTCAGTGGGGTATGGATTTCATAGGCCCCATCAACCCACCATCTTCTGTAGGACACAGGTACATTCTCACTATTACTGATTATTTCACAAGATGGACTGAGGCTTTTGCTTGTAGGCAATGTACATCTGAGGTAGTGATTGATTTTCTAGAATCTGCTATTCTTAATCGATTTGGATGCCCTATTGCTATTGTCTGTGATAATGGTCCTACTTTCGCATCCTTAAAATTTTCAAATTGGGCTTTTGATCATGGAATTATTATAAGGTTTGCATCCAACTATTATCCCCAGGGTAATGGCTTGGCAGAGTCCTCCAATAAGAACTTATTGACTGTTATTCGAAAGTTGATAGAGAGGAACCCCAAAGATTGGCACACCCAGCTTCGGTTTTCCCTCTGGGCAGATCGTACAAGGCTTAAGTCATCCATCGGAACATCTCCCTATCACTTAGTGTATGGTCTGGAGCCAGTATTCCCTATTCAACTCAAGATCCTGACCTTGCAATTTATTAATGAGTTTTATGACGAGGGGGATAGGAGGGAGGCTAGGTTGATAGAGCTACTGCACCTTGAGGAAAAACGGGACAATGCCCTTGAGAACTTTGCCAAACATCAGGGGGTAGTTAAGAGGTGGTTTGACAGAAGGGCTAAAGTGAAAGCCTTTAGGATTTCTGACCTTGTGTTGTACTGGGATAAACCTCATGATCGAAAAGGGGACCATGGGAAGTTTGACAAAATGTGGCTTGGCCCATATCAGATTGCTGAAATACTTGGAGATAATGCCTTCCGTTTGAAGACTCTCACGGGAGAAGATATTCCACTGCCTGTCAATGGGCAGTATTTGAAACATTATTTCCAATCCTAAGTTGTTTTCAGCTCCCTGCTTTGTATATAGTTATTCTAGGTTGCTTTCTGTTGTTTTGTTTTGGTTAGCGTAGGTTTCCTTTCGGTTTGTTCTGTTTTGCTTTCGTTAGAATAGGTTTTCTTTGGTTTATTTGTTTTGGTTTGCGTTGC
>VDFB02032643.1:33693-55282 GCA_007258455.2 Sequoia sempervirens
CCTCTACCATATACCCTAAACCCTAAACCTTTAACCCTTAAAACTTCTACCATCTACCATTAACCCTTAGGTCTATGTGTACACAAACCGGATATCCAATTTTTAGACCGTTACTTTAAAATAGTGAATTTTTTTGTATATATATGCTTTTTTACAAATCGGATATCCGATTTTGAAAACTAGGATCGGTTTTTTCTTTGGTGGTGTGTACTGACACTCGAGCCTAAAAAAATCAACATGGTATTTTCGCATTTTTGGGTTGATGAAAGTCAAGTTTTTTTCCTCATTGCCACTTTTTGGCCCACCATGATCCTACACATACCCAACTAATCTAAAATAATTCAAAACCAATCTTGTCTCACTTATAACACTCACAAACATCAAATAAAGTTTATGATCTTCAACATATTGGTCTTATCAAAAACACTTTCTAGGTTTTGAATTAGAATCAACATCAAACATCAAAACATCGACCATCAAAAACAAGTTCACAAGCACCCAAGCAACTAGACTATGTAGGATTTCCTACTCACCATTATCACCATTTTGTGAATCAACCTTATCAATTCATCAATCTTCATCAACCTCATCAACCTTTTATCAAGTTTTTCATCAAAAATGGGATTAGGCTCAACTTGATCATTCCAAAACAATCTGCAATCATTAATTAGAATTTCAATTTGGTTTGTTTTGTCATTTCATGTTTTAATTGATCTCTTAACTAGTATTTGCAAGAATCTTATTGGAATATGGCTTAGTTAGATCATTTGTTTATTTAATTGGTTTATTTCAATTGTAATTGATGTTTCTAACTTTCCATGTCCACATGCTGGCTTGCCCAGTGGGACCCTTGTCCCTGATTATCTAATTTTGTATGAAGTTTTTTGGACATTACATGTGCACGAAGTAGAGTGATTCATTTTCTAGTACAAACTGATGCTTCTACAAATGGTGACACCTTTGCATGTTAAAGGCTCATGCCTTTGCAAATAGCAATGCCTCTACCCAATAGTGATGCTTCTTAATTTCATTGATGCCCTTGTAGGTCTAATAGAGTGACGCCTCTATCTAATAGAGTGACACCTATACCAAAATAGAGCGACACCTTTGCAAGTAAACTAGAAAGCATAAGGCCTTAAGGTTTAATCAAAGTTTTATTTGTATTTTTACATAACCCTAACTTTTTCATTTTTGGTTTTCTATATAGGTTGATAGGTCAATGTCTCTACCAAACAATTATGCTTTTAGGTAAAATAAGAAGCATAAGGTATTAAGGTTTAGTCAGAGTTTAATTTGCATTTTTACATAACCCTAACCTATTTTATGTTTATTTTCTATTATTTTATGAGACTAGCATTTGTAAGGAAGCATGGATCAAAGAAAAAGAGTATCTAGATTAAAACTTGTCATAGGAATCAAGCATGAATCATGAAATTCAAAGTGTTTCTTAACACTTATGTGAAGGATGACCTTAGAGCTTTCTAGTTAAATACTTTAGCTTAGTCTCACATTTAGCTTTGGTGTTATTAAAATTGAACCCCACAAGTACTCACTTTTGAATTTTTAAATTAACACACTTGTATTTTACTTAAAATGAACATATTTGTCATTTGAGCTTAAAATAACCATTACCTAATTTTGCTTCCAGCTCAATTAAGGAGAGCTGAGATATCATTTGCAAACTAAAGATGAAAGGTACATATCATTTTCTGTTAAGTTTCATCCATATGCATAAATAAATTATCAAAAGACTACATTATTACATTGTGCAAATGCATAAAACAAAGAAGAGAGTGAACAATTTGTTGGAAAGTTAGTCTTTATTGATAATCATAAGTGTATAGTGTCTCACACAAGCTGAGGGAATGACTATTTGAATGCAAATAAAGGAAAAAACTATACATTTATAGATACAAGAAAGAAAAAATTCATATGTAAAGAAGGGGGGCCTATCATTGCCTAAATGATGAATCCCAGTTGAGTGGTGTTGCATCTATTCAACCCCTCCTATTTTTCCAACCTCTAGAGGTTGCCTTCCCTACTGCTCCAAGAATTCCTGCATGTGTGAGAGAGACTTGGTTACAGAAATGAAAGATCACCAATCAATATATATGGAAACATTCATAAACATATAGCTTGATCCTCATAAGCATTAAAATAGCTTGCATACCACAAATGTCCGGGAAAACAAAAGAGTTATCAAAAAAATTTATCATATGCTCTATTTTATCTAATATGTTTGTTCATTGTGCATGCATAGGTGAAATCTTTGTTGTTGAATTATTTCATAGCATGTGGAGTCAAATGGGCTCCCACAATGGTCGATTTTAACATGTTTCCCTCTAGTTTCATTAGAGGGGGATAGTTACATTTTATATCACCAATGCAATCCTTGAAGACAAGTTTCATTAATCATGGTGATATTGATAAGAATATATATCTTATTAATAATATTTCTCTCATATTAATAAAGAAATTCCTTGCTAATAGGAACATGGTACAAAGATGGCCTACAAAGATTCCATGATGTTTGTAGTTTGAAATTTATAAGTGTAAGGTCATCATGTTTATGAGACAACAAGACCTATCAAGTACTATCAAAAGCTATCATGAACTACATGGAGTAGGTATAGGTGATGAGTGAAAGGCATTGTCAAGGCCATAATGCATTTGTTGTCCCAAAGAACAATGCAGTGTAAATGGAAAATGCAATGTTGCAGCTGAAAACCTTAATGACATTGTAAGTTAAACATGTAGCCATAGAAGGAAGTAAATGAGGGCTTGGAGGATAGTCATGAATGGTTGTCATGGAGTAGCAAGCCTAGAAGGATAATTCAAAGGTTTTTGAAAAGCAGAATTTCCACAAAGGAATAATCAAAGGATGGCAAGTCTCCATATAAATGGAAAAACAATGACAATTTTGCATAAATAGAGGATCTATATGCCATGTTGAGACAATAAATGACAAGCAGGAGGATGTCTTACCAAATAAATGACAATCCTTATATTTTTGTGCATGGAAGTCCTAAAATATGCTTTGAATAAAGTGAATTCTTGACATGTTTTAGTAATAGTTTAGAAAAGAGGATACCTCAATGGAGGGTGATCCCACAATACTGGTTTGTAATTTTTGGCCAAGTTGTACACTGAAATAATTTTTTCTAACTAAATCTTCACTTTCAAGCACCTATAGTGCTAAACCGTGACGAATTTGAAGATAATGTGAACTAGTAATTAGTGAAATTTTGTTTGAAGATTCTAAATATTTTTTTGTTCAAAATTTTTGGAATCAAATTGCACTTCTTTTTCCATCTCCTTCGAAAACTAGTTTTTTTTCCACAAAACAACATTTTTAAGAAGTAATGCTCGTCGTATAATGCATAGTTTTTTTTCCATGAAGGATAAAATTATAATTCTTTCAAATTTAGCTTTGAAACTCTGATATCTAGTGCTTCCAATTGGTTAGATAGTTTTTAATTAAATATTTTTTCTTTAATCAAGTTTTGAAGTCAAACAAATTACAATTCAAACATAGGTGGACCGTATAACACGTAACTTTTTTTGTATGTATCAAAATTCAATTTGTTTTGTTGGATCAAGGACTTAAATATCTGGTGCACTCATATGTTTCAAAATCTTTTTTTGATAATATGCTATTTTTCCACATGTGCAGAATAAAGAGCTTGATTTTCAGTGCAAAACCTATATTTAATAAAACTAAGAAAACAAATACATAATAAAACCAAAACATATTAAAATTATAGTCGTTGGATAGCTCATTCCAAGGACTACCTGATTCCAATTGGGTTTGTGAAGTCACCTCCATTTTCATCCTCAACCCGAGCTTCAAAGGTAAAAAATTCTTTTTTTTTGGTGCCAAAAAGCAAGAAGGTGGGAAAAGGGGGTTCGCTCGAACCAGGGGGTTCTAGCGAACCCTCTTTCAAAAAGCAGTTTTCATTTTTTTGGCGGGATGGTGGGAACTTGCATTGAATGGGTTCTTCAGACCCAGGTTCTAGTGAACCCTCATTTGGTTCATTTGAACCTATTAGTTCACTAAAACCACAAAAATGAAATTTTTTGGCATGGGGTCATTTTTTTTAGCTTTTCCTTCCTCACTTCAATTGTAAACCGGTTTTGTTGGTTCATCCTAGAGATAGGAAGGTAATGAATCTAAGGAACAATGAATTTCATTGAAGAATAGTGGCAATCATGAAAGAAAAGAGCAGGTTTCAGTTTATGACTCATGAATTATTGCCTCAAGAATTAAGTCTATTCTTGGAGATTTGAATTTGATTAGGTAATTTAGCATTTCATGAGATTGTCTCTATATAGTCATCAACCAATAATAACTCAACAATATAAATGTCTATATTTCGAGAGAAATAATAGATGTTGAGTTTAAATTCAATGATTCTATTGAAATCTTCCTCAAGTTTTCTGCTTTTTCCTAATATGTGGCTTTGTTCCTAACATCTTACCAAACAAAGGTGACTATGATGACGTTATGCATGGACAATGAACTTATGCTTATGGAGTTTATCACAGTCAATGTCTCAAGGACTATGTTGGTATTAATTCCTTGAAGACAAAGACTTCGAAAGTAGATGGAAAATATATGTAGATAGTTTAAAGCACAAACCTAGAGGGATTATATCATCAATAGCCATGAAAGAAATTTAGAAAGAAGGCCACAAAAAATTGCAGACCCAGAATGGGTGATGAATTCGACTGTTACAGAAAATTCCCACATAGAAAATGAAAACCCTTAGTTGCTTGTAAAGGAAAGTCATGAAAATATACAAGATACAGTGGCTAAAATATTCAAAATGAGGTTTTCTTTGTCTTTGTGGTAACACAGAGCCACGACCTAAAACTAAAACCTTTGAAATTTGCATAAAAGAGGAGTACGTACAATATAGTGGAGTAAGATGCCACGACCTATGACAAAAAAAAAAGCCCATGTTTTCCAAAAATAATAACAATTTGTGAGTTCAAGCTTGCATAAAAGAAAACAAAAAAACTACATATTTTCTTTCATAGGGGTGTCAAGCATGTAGAAAATGCAAAAAATCAAAAAACACTTTCACGATTTTTCTAAATAAGTGGGCTTGAAACAACATTTTCATTCATAGATAATGACTGAAAAAATCTTTATTTTCATAGGCAGTGACTTACTCAGTTCAACCTCCATGTTACCTTCATAATTTACTTGTGGGAATCTCCAAATTCAACTTCCAAATGCTCAACCATGGCGGCTCTCTCAATAGAGGAAAGATTGAAAAAAATGAAATGAAAAGCATTATTTAGCTTTGTCACAGTTTTGCTTGCTAGGGTTTCATAACCCTAATGGATGTCGATTTGTAAAAGGAAAAAATTTCCTTTTATTTTAAAAACTTTGCAATAAATTAATGCCTCATGCCCTTGAATTATGCCTTGTGTTCTTTATATGTTTTTCCAAGTCAATCAAATACTCCCATTTACATATTCCTTACGAACATACTCAAGCCAAAAAAAATTATTCCTTGTGCGGAATTTGAAAATGTAAAAAAAAAAATATTAAAGTGTTGTCATTATAAATCACTTTAATATTTGTTATGCAAGTGCAAAATAAAACTTGTGTTGATTTTCAAGTTCAAGTCAAAGGGAGGTTGTTTGAAAATTTACGTTATGCAAGAATATAGGGGAGGTTGGAGAGGTTAGCCAACACATGATAAAAATATAGGCTTGTTTGACCCAGTTTGGAGATAGGGTTGAATAATAATGACTTGTGCCAAACATGTGGAAGGTATGTGGGTTGTTTTTGACTAGGTTTTTGGAGGGAATGAGAGAATCTTGGAACAATTTCTCATGCTTTTGTTGTGGGTAAGGTCATGGATTGACTTTTCTTCACTTTGGAGACCCTTTGAAGGGGTTTTGGGTACTTTATTTTTGGCTTTTCTGTTGCATACAACCAAGAAGCTTCTAGAAGGATTTGTGTGGGGTAGGCTTCCAAAAGGCATAAGTAACTTCAAACATCAATTTGGAAGTTATTTATTTCTTCTTTCAACATGCATTGTAGCTTATTTTGGAGCTATTTTAGGCAAAATTCATCATTATGACTCAACACCAAGCATGCATAATAGTTGAAACACCTTTTTGATCAATAATATAATCTATTTTACCTTCTCATTTGTTTTATTATGAAATATTTTAAAAATGGTAGATGAAATCTTATGGTGGAACTACTTTTTCCTTTTATTTTGTCCTATTTTATTTTCCTTTATGTAGTTAACATGAACTATTGTAGGTCATAACATGTGTTGAGTTAGCTCAGGAGAAAGTCTAAGTTGTGAAGAGATTTTTTACTTCCTTCTGGATGTTGTCCTTGACATTTTTAGCCTAGTTATGAAGTACTTATGCAAATACATATGGAGTTTTGAGTTTTTTAAGCCACTATTTAAGTTGTTGATCATTTTTGTGTGTAAAAACAATAGTATTATGCTTGGGATTGTTTTGGTGAATCACCCATAATATAGGTTTCATTTCATGTACTCTTTCTTACCCTATTCCTTGACAAAACTGTAGGATAGTATGAGGTGGTTACCATTTAGGACCCAGCCTTATCTGGAGCTCCACTCCAAGTTTAGGTGACCCATAGCCTAGGAGTGTTCTCGTGTTACTCCAAAATGCTAAGTTCTACAGCTTAGCGAGGGTGTAGTTTTGAGAGCTAACAATAACCACAACTTGCACCTTTATATGCAACTAAAAATGAACCACACATCTATATTGGTGCACGTAAAATAAAAATTTTCTTCATTGTCTTTCATGCTTGGTAAGTTGGATGTGTATCCTCTCCCCTCACACCTAGTGTGATCTTGGATGAAGAGAAACATCTTGAACTTACATATTTATTCATTGTAACCCTAAGGTGGTTGCTATGTATCCTCTCCCCCTCTGCCCAGTACGATCTTGGGTGAAGAGAAATATTAACTCCTTTTTTTCTTTGAGTAGGAGGTCTACCTTGAGATACATCCTCATAAATAACTCAAGGGTTCAACCTCAAGTGATGTTTTTGGGCACGCTATATAAATTGGTTGAGAGCAAAAGTTGTAGGTTGATCTGTGCATGTAGTGCTCCAAACTTTTGCTAGGGAACTATGATTTTTTGGTTTCACGAGGAGATGTTTGAGAGGTTGATGGTGTTCACCAAGTTTTACTCACTAGAAACCTATTTGTTTTAGAGGCTTAAGAGTTTTGAAAATATTCTTTTAGTGATGTGCAATGGTATAGCATTGTTCCATGTAGTTACTTGCCATGTACCAAGCATAATTGAGGTGATGGAATCCCTTGCAAGGAACTTTTCCTTCCAAGGTAAGAGGTGTGTCATCTATGCGTGCATACTCTATTTACTCATTCTTTGTGTGATATTTTATCATGTGGGACCACTTTGAGAAGACAAACCTGATCTAAATACTAAATAGGTTGTACTCTATGGCATGTTTTCATGTTGAGACCTTATGACACCAACTAGTGAGTTCTAGTGGAAGAAGAGCACATGTAAAACATCGTATCATCTCAATAAGTCAGTTTTACATGCTATATATTGTGTTTGCAAAATCACAATATTAAAAAAATTAGATCAACTTGCATTTTAAAGATCCCCTAGATAGATCAATGCCTTTGCATGAATAGTGTGACACCTTTGTACAAATCGACACTTTTGTTTTTGTCAAAATGATGGCTTTATTTTCACATGGATGCCTTTGCACATCACAACACCTTTGTTAGGGAATTTTTTTTAATAGAATGACGCCTTTGCTAGATAGTCCGACACTTCTGTCGAACATCAATGCCTTTGCAAAATACCAATACCTTTGTATCAAAACAATTTGATGCCTTTGCCTAAATAGAGTGACGCTTTTTCCTAAATTAGAAAACCGCAACCTTCAACAAACAAATATGATTTTGTCTTTTGGTTCTCAAACATCAAACTTATCTAAAATAATTCAAAACCAATCTTGGCTCACTTATAACACTCACAAGCATCAAACAAAGTTTATGTTCTTCAACATCTTGGTCTTGTCAAAAACACCTTATATATTTTCAATTAGGATCAATTTCAAATAATCATTATCAAACATCAAAATATCAACCATAAAAAACATATTCACAAGCACCCAAGCAACTAGACTATGCAAGATTTCCTACTCACCATTATCATTATTTTGTGAATCAACCTTATCAATTCATCAATCTTCATCAACCTCATCAACCTTTTATCAAGCTTTACATCAATAGTGGGATTAGGATCAAGCTAAGAATTCAACATCAATCTAGCCCTAATCCCTCAATGGGATGAGGTTTGCGTTCATTAATTAGGATTTCAATTTGGTTTTCTTTGTTATTTCATGTTTAATTGATCTGTTAACTAGTATTTGTAAGAATATCATTGGAATATGGCTTAGTTAGATCATTTGTTTGTTTACTAGGTTTGTTTCAATTGTAGTTGATCTTTCTAACTTTCCCAACATATACCAACACATATGCAAATGATGATTCTTTTGCATGTTAAAGGCTCATGCTTTTGTAAATAGTGACGCTATTGCCTAACATCATTTTTGGTTTTTTGTGGAGGTTGACAGGTTGATGCCGCTACCAAATAATGACACCTTTGTAGGTAAACCAAAAGCAAAAAATTCTTACTTGGTTTAATCTGAGTTTGATTTTTATTTTTACCTATCCCTAACTTGTTTTTTGTTTGTTTATGAGATTAACACTTGCAAGGAATTCATCAAGCTTGGATCAAAGCTAAAGAGTGTTTATTAACACTTATCGAAGGAATCAAGCATGACTGAAAAATCTAAAGTGTTTCTTAACATTTAGATCAATTACAATTGAAATAAACCAAGCATATAAACAGATGATCTAAGCCATATTCCAATGAGATTCTTGCAAATACCAATCAAGCTTAAAGAAAATATGAAATAATAAAGTCAATTCAATTCAAAAGACTAATTAACTAGCATACATATATTAAACATTAATATATATAATAAACGCCGAGAGTTATCCTTCTCAAGGCGCCTATTTTCAACTAATTTATATATTTTATATGACATTTTCAAATATCAAAATCACTATAGCTATTTTTTCTATTTGGTCTTTACTGACATTGATGGAAGGCAATGTATGTTGTCAATATCAAGCTGAAAATTCTATGGATGGAGGGAAATCTACATGTTTTAAATCAACTTACCTAATCTCTATTTGGCATACTAATCTCTATTCATCATATTATATTATCAAAATCATTATAGCTAATTTCTATTTGGAAAAACTTTTGGGTGGGATTGGTGATTCAATATTTAGATTTTTTTTGTATAAATAGTTGGATTTCATTGAAATCAACATCTTTTCCCTTACAACATGATAAGTAATCATACATCTAAACCAAAAGAATAATAATTAGAATTTTGTAAATCCATTCCAATCAGGAAAAATTTAATGGAATTTTCATACAAAGCATCGATAATTATGAAACAAAATTTACTACATATTCATTTTACAGGAAAATATCATTCATTTTATAGAAAAATCTAATTAAAAATTATGACATATTCATTTTACAAAGAAATCTACTTAAAACTTACAAAATAATCATCTAACAAACAAAATAGTTTTTACACAAATTTGTTGAGCGGTGAATCAAAGCTTCAATTTGTGAAAAGATAGTCTTTAGAAAATACTCTACTTGCAACAAATACTCAAATTTTCCCAGTATATTGAAACATATTTCACTCTTTGATTTCACCAAAAGGAAATCAATCTCAAACTGGACCCCAAGACAAAACACTCAACAAGAATTGAAACTACAGAAATTACCATTAATATCTTAAAAAAAAAGGCAATTGATTGATTGGGTACACTTGAATTCCATATCTTTGTACAAGGTTGACTGTTTTAGTTTGCATTGTTTTCGCATTTGGGCCTAAAATTATTAGAGTAGGTATATCTTATACCCGAAAGTATTGAGACAATTTCCACAAGTAAAGGAGTGAAATTGTGACATGGACCACACCAGGGGGCTAAAAAACATAAACCAATGGTTTTCCCGACAAGCTTGGATAAGGGTACCTATTGATAAAAATTCAAATCAACAAATCAATTTGGAACATAATCCATGTGATATATTTTCTTTCTAGAGAAAATCTTAGAATATCCCACTACACCCAAGACCTCATCTCTAACCTTTGGAACAAGTTGACCTAATCAATGCATGTATTCTTCTCTAAGACTCTATTTTAGTCTTTAGCCACATGCACAAAACTAAGAGTTCCATTGTCACCAATTCTTAGTGTACTTGATCTTTAGCATTTGAAACATAATAGCGCAATTCAATACATGTAATGTTCTTTAAAACCCAAGTTTAGTCATTTAGTTATGGGTCCATATCAACATGGACAAAGTAACAAGTTCTATTCTTGCCAATTCTAAAAAGATCCTCACAAATTCAAAAGATATTTAACCTTTCTCAAGATCCCAATTTGGTTTTCTGGTTAAGGGCCTAGTCAAAAAGTGGGTAGCTTGTTGAAGACTATGGTTTTGTCTTTTGGTTAAGGACCTATTCTAAATTCTGATAACTAACAGTTCAAACCAAAATTTAGTACCTTTTCCCCATGAGATATCACAAAATCTCGTTCATCAGATATTAGAAGACATTCCACTGTCTGCGCACCCCTAGCAGCCTCCTCCTTGGCCCTTAGTTGATCAAGCTTCTCTGCACTAAAAGGGTACCCCTCAACCCCATATCTCCTAATGATATCAACACCTCTATAGGTCAAAGTTTTACCCTCTTTGTCTAGCACAACAAGGGCAGGAATGCTTGTAACATGAAAACCCTTCAAAAGCTTTTCCTTTGCATTTACATATGAGAATGGCAGGGTAGGCCATGGCATGACATGATGGTACTTCTCAAATGATTTCTCACCATATTTTTAGATACAAATATGATCTCAAAGTATCTCTCTTTTTCCAATAGTTTTGTATAGACTTTTGAGAGAAAAGGGGTGAATTCTTTGCATGGAGGGCACCAATGGGCAGAAAAGTAGAGACCCACATATTTTCCTTCCAATTTTTCAACTATACAAATGCTCCTATAATGAATATGTAGTCCATATTTGTTTCAAAATGCCAAATTGAAGTGTTTTCTTCCTTAGATGTGGATAATGCTTAAGAATGAGGATATATAAAATGAATGCCTTTAAATACTAGGACATAACATTAAATATACAAATATGTACTTAGTTAGTCTTAGGGTGGGAAAATAATGTGTACTAGTAATTTAGAAGCTGAATTTGAATTTTGAAAAGGTAAGGATCAAATCTATGACTACAAGACTGACAATAGAAATAAGTGTAGATAAATAAATGGTTAAGTTTAAGTGGATAATGATCATATTAAAACACAATAAATATAATCTTAATGAATGAATTGAAATATATATAAATATAAATAAAACCTCACATCACAAACCTTACACAAGTAAAAAATAAAATTCAAATTTTATACATATAAATATAATCTTGACAAATATATCCTAATATATAAAAAATATATGAATCTAGGAAAACATATATAAAATAATCCATAAATATAAAAAATGAATAATACCAATTGTGAAAAATATAACTAAATCGGAAGTGGCATGCGTACACAAATTTTACCTGTTAAAAAAGTCGTTTTGTATGTCTCCCTAGGGTTAGGGTTTGTGAAAAGAGAAAAAGAAAACTTGTATGTCCGCCTAGGGTTAGGGTTTTATTATCCGCCTTTCTTTGCGTGTACATTGTTTTCTGATATTTTTCAGCGCCGCTTCAGATGATGAAATTATCAGGTAAACAGAGCAATCAGTATTATTTGATTGATTGCTTCTTCTTTTTTCAGTTTTGACATTTATGCTGAGTGGTGTGGTTGAGATTTTAGGTGTGGCAACTGTGTATCACAAAGTACGACGGAAAATTGCTCTGGAACTTCCTGCCTAGAATGGACGGAATTGGAAAGATGGTAAGTAAGATTATAGAAGAATTTTTAAAAATTTCAGACGCAGTGTGAACTTTTCAAATTTAAAATATAGTTTAAAATGCCATTCTAGCTTTTGAATTGGTAAAACAGGATGTGAGTTATTTTTCTGAAATTTATTAAATTTAACTTTACTCAAGGCAGAGTCACAGCATTTTTTAGTTTAATTTTTATCATATTAGAGCCTGGAATTCTTCCCCATAGTTTAATTGCATATTTAGTTTTTTCTTTCACCTGCTATTCAACCGGACATTGAGTGTTGGTAATGAAAACTTTAAAAAGAGGCGAAAATAGGATGCATTTACAAGCCAGTAAGAGGCGGAGATATAAGGCGCCGAGATTTTAATCTCCTCTAGTCGCCACTCTCTCTTGTTTCCGACCTGTTACCAAAAAAATAAACAAATAAACCAATGAGAACAAAAACATTAGCGACCTGCTATGGGGCGTTGGCAGTCAGAGTGGAAGGAGGGGCGATCTGCCAGCGGCAGCCTTCATCCCCACGCCCCTGTTTTTCTTTGAGCATCTTCCTGCATTGCGTAGATGAAAGCGTAGGGAAGTTAAGCTCTCAACAAGTGTTAGGGCAAAGTAAAATTTATAATGTTTGCAAGGTAGATTCTTTTTAAAGAATTGCGTTTATTGGGTTAGGTGGTAGTTCTTATGGCACGCTCGTTTTAAAACTGTAGCTGCAAGTTCAAATTTACTACGGTTTGTTTCTGGTGTTCATAATAGTTGATAGTTAGCTTTATTTTTTATGACTTAATGTTAATTGCATTATTAGGTTTTTTTTATCCATATCCATGAAACCATAGAGATATATTTTGTAAGATATAATTAAAGAAGTAAATTCCGTAATTAAATTAAGTCAAAAATATAATTTAATTTAGTATTTTAGAAGGTTATGATTTTATATATATGTAGATTGAAATAAATCAAAGTGAAGGACAACAATCAAACACATAATCAAACTTATTGGCTCTTAATAAAAAATGATTATGATGATTAGTAATATTTAGACAACTAAAAACATTAGGGTAGTAAGCTAAATACCACATATTAGTAAATTTGAATTGTGAATTGTTAAGATATGCATAGATAATAATTGTTAACAAATTTTAAATATTGAGATTTAGAGATATTCACAACTATTAATTATTAACAAAATTAAATTTTGAAATGTGGACACTTAGATCATGATATTGATTTTAATTTAATAATAATGAAATATTAACTTTATTTTTTTTGATATGTAAGAGATTGATATATTATATTAAAGTGAAAATAGGCTTTACATAACATTTGCTATAGAAGTAAATACCATCACCTGACCAAGTGCCAAAAAACTACCATAGACCACATCAACTAGTCCAGTAAGGAAGCATAATTCAAGCAGAAACGGTTGTGTCAAGCCAGTACCAGTAAGCCCTTAAACTAAACATTTAGCTAAAAAGAGCAAAAATTAAGCCAAAACAAAAAGAAATTGCACTTCAGAGGAACCCGTTGAACTTAGCAAAAGTGTCGAAATCCACCACCCAGTCCATGCCATTTGCCACCATCAACCCTAGCTTTCTTTTTAGAAATTCCACTACCACGACCGAAATCATCCTATGCCTCATAAGCTTTGCCCCTTTCAAATCCAGAAGGACAGGGAAAAACTTTGTAGCCTCGTTCGTTTTCCAGAGCAGCTCCAAATCCGCTGGACGCAAAATCCCTTTCCCAACAATTGCAGCCTTTAGAATTTCCTCTAATCCACCCACTAAGCCCTCATGAAACAGGTGCATGAGCAAGTCCTTAGCCTCCACATTAGAAACCTCAACATCCAACAAACAAGGGTAAGAAGTGCAAGGAGATATAAGCATTATCCCTTGCATACTCCTTCCTCTCTAAATGGCCTTTCCCTAATACCATTTTAACCATGGCCAAAACCAAAGGATCACTGCCAAGCAAAATGCGCTTGAGCTATTGGTCAGTTATTTCTCTGAATGCAGCTTGTCGCTCCGTTGCCACTAGAGAAATGGGTGTGTGCACTAAAAGATTCCAGCCCCTCCACAGAAACTGAGATAATGAACTTGGAGTGACCGAACTTTGCCATCTTCAGTGACCACTAGAAGTCGAACGTAGTCGGCCAACTCACCACCAACTTTGACCCCACATAAACACTGCAACCCACACTCTACCAACCTGTTGGCTACACCACCCATAAATAAAGCCCACGACAACAAAGCCGGAGTCACATCACACGAGTGAGGAATTATTGCGATGCAAGGCAATTTGTCCTTGCATGATCTATCGTCCTCCGCCTCCTACCTTTAACACAAGGCAAACCTTGAAATGAGAGCATTTCGCTAGCTAACAGTAGTGCATGTACTTGCCGCATATAGAGTACTCCCCAACCAAACGCCAACTGTCGTTTCCACTCTCTCCACTCATACCGACGGCGATGACCTCATCAATGAGATCCATGTTGAAGCCAAGTCACACCCCTTCGTTATCCCTTTGCAAATGTGGAGGATCGCCCACCCAACCACCCACCCAACCACCCACAATATTAACTTTAATTTAATAATAATGAAATATTGATTTTAATTTAATAATAACAAAATCTTAATTGAATTAGATTTATCAATTTATATCTAATTCAATTTATATATATTCACATTGCTAAATTAATTACAAGGAGTTATAACTCCCCAAATGTATCGATATTTATATTGATAGTAATATCAATCTCAAATAATATTATGTGATAAAATTATTGATATCAAAATACTTTGGTAATCATAATAATAAATATAGTATTAACATTAAATATTGAGATTAATTAAAATAAAATAAAATATCGAGATTAATATTAATACTATTGTTGGAAATAATGTTAATTTTAATAATATTGGTGATTATAATCTTATATTAATATTAAACAAATATTAATATTAATATTAATGATATGATAAAAAGTGGTGATATAATATTAATGTTAATATTAGGATCATGGGGTCCAAAAGGTGGCGATATGAAAAAATGTTTTTCATTTGTCCAAAAGTGTGAAATTTTACGTTGACTTTTCATTTGTGTTGGGTAAAAAGTACATGTCACCATGGAAAGAATCAAAGCAAAACTGAAAATGGACATCCATTTATTTTTAATAGAATTATATATATATATTTGGCGAGATCCTAATAATGAGCACATTAGGTTTTAACTTTATGGCATCCTTTATCCTATGTAGTTAAGTATATATTAGCATAAGCAATATATAATGTAAATTTTATATAATAAAAAAATAATTATAAATATATAATTATATTATTTATTATTAGTATATGTTATATTCTCCAACAAAACTATATATATATATAGGTTACATTATTATTATATATTATATTCGAGAATACAAAATATTAAATATAAGTATGAAATTATTATAATTAATAATTAATATATTTTTATATAGATCATGAAATTAATTTATAAAAAATTTCAGAGTTTAATTGATCTTTGGATAGGTTAGGAAAAATAAATTATTTGGCAAGATCCTAATAATGAGCATATTTAGGTTTTAACATTATGGCATCCTTTATCCTACGTATCTAAGTATATATTAGCATAAGTAACATATAATGTAAATTTTATATAATAAAAAAATGAAGATTCAAATATAAATGAATACCTTGTTCTTTGGAATAGTTAAGTAGGAACAATGGCAATTATCAGGAACTCCTTGAAATGTTTTCAGATAAACTACTTTAGCTCGTGTTTGATTTCAATGGTGGTGAGTTTTGCAAAGAAAATCGCTTGCTACAGGATAGATAAAGATGAAGAAAATATCTCATACATACTTATGCAGGTTAAATAAGATTGAAGGCACGCAGGCAACAAGTTGCATGATGTGCTCAACTCATTTACTGCTAAATTGCATGATGTCTCGGGCATGGCGTTGTCAGAATATTAATTCTATATTGCCCCAAGCTCAAATGGTAGATTGATGTTTTGAAAAACTTGTTATAACTGCCTCATTAATGGATGGCTGCGCAGAATATCACCCGCCCTTCATATTTGCCTATAAATAGATTGTGATGCTGTCCATCAGTTCAAAGTAAAATTTGGTCATTTGGTTTGAGGCTCCGCTTGAGGTAAGTCACTTGCCATGGTTTTAGTTAGTTTTATTTTGCTTTTTATTTCTTGATGCCGCCAAAGCTCTCCTTCATGCTCTCGACAATGGCACCATCGATTTGCCATGGTTTCAGTTAGTTTTTCATGTTCAAAGATTTTTTCCCCCAAAGATTTTTTTCTCTTAGATAAAGGATTGGTAGCTTCATTTGTTGTTTGACTGGTATTACTTTCCTGTTCTTTTAGACTTGAGTGTGCTTGACTGCTCAAATGTCAAATTCCAGGGCCTTGCTTCACCGGTACACCCAAAAGGCACATATATCCATACCAGTGTATAATATGTAATGTCCCCTTATTAGAGACATAAAATGCACAAATTAAAATTTTGATTTTTAAAGATTGTTTGATAAAGAGCAATGAAAGATTGATGGAATAAGATAAATGAAATGCATTATTATCAGCTAGTGCATAACTAACATGATCTGATATTACTCTTGATCGGAATAGATCTTCGCTTCATTCCTCTTCCTAACCTTGTGGGATGGTAAATTTACTGTGCTAAGGGTGCGTGCACCATCTCGAGTTGGACACCCTCAAGGTTGGTTACCCGTCTTGGGCTTCGTCCAACATTGGATGTATTTACCCGTCTTTCCCTTCCACACACTCCCTATCCTCATCGAGTGTTAGTGAAAGGGAATTGGGGTCCCAAGACTATTCTTCAAGGTAATGGTAAAGTCATAATAGCATTCACTTTTCCTATGCAACTCACAAAACATCTCAAATTAGAACATTCACTGATATTTAATAAGATATGGGTTAATAAACTTGCAGTATCTCACTGCCATAGTAATTTGTATTGATTCCATGATCCCTCAATGCTTAACCTGTTGGTAAGGGTACTTACCTTTGAATGACGTGCTAACTGGAACTCTTTCAGATGTTTTTTCCTTGAGCTGAACCGTCTTCTACCTTGGATGCAGTGATGATCATCCTAAGATTTGATCAGTTCTTAACATTTAGAAGATATCGTTAGTATATCAAACAAATAGTAATCTATTGTCCATACTTATATTAAGCATTACAATTATTCATAAGGCTCAATAATTGCTGCAAGCATCATTATTGAATAAGTTTATATGATATATACATATATATACATTCTATATATATACATATATCATTATTCTCTCCTTATAGTAATTAACATTCATGTATTTATGTTTATGTAATGATTCTTTCCTTATATTAGTAATTGTGTTATATATTATTCATTATCAGCTTTATCTTATGTGTGTGTATATATATATACTTGTATGATTATCCAATAATATACATGGCTTTATATTCTAATGCAAACCAGATCTTGTTGCTACAATTCCTATGTCTGGAAGCTTTCATATAATAATCCCATCGATTAATATACGTGTAACTTCATTCCGCTTCCTAGCTGCATATCTTCCTTTAGATCTCCATATTTTATCTCTTAATTCTTCTATGTTGCCCTGTAGAGTTTGCCTAGTCTTCTTAGCCCTAATAGTCCTTTCATCTATTAGTGATGATGATGATTATAAGCAACCATGTACCATGGCTACCTAACTCTAGAAAGGTCTGTGTAGTGATACCCTTCATTCCAAAATATTCTTCTTCCTTTATATCATCCAATCCCACCCATTTTTTAGCATCTCTCCAAGGACGTAGCCTTTATTGCACTCCCTTGATAAGGGAGGTGTCTCCTCAATTTGTGCTAATTATCATTTTTAATGACTAAGTTATTCTTTACCAGCGATAACATGATTTTGTATTTATTTTTGCCTCAACTGATACGCCAATTATACACCTGAATAGCTATGGCAAGGATTTATAAATTTTTATCTTCTAATTGTGATCCCAAAATCCTCAAGTCTCCCGTTGGATCATGGAGGGACTCGGATAATACCCAGTCAGTCTCGACACACATAAAATATAGTGATCGATAAATCACTGGCCTTCTATAGAATGCTCACGACAACAACATAATATTGACTCCAGAATGCTTACTACAGATACACAAGTATCACAATCCAATGTCAGGTGCTTCGCTCACAAACAATAAGATGTCTCGACCCTCTTCTAAACCATCCTTGATAAGGAATGAATTTCGTGCCAAAATGGGAGGTGTCGACTATGAATATTATTTATAGTCTTATATTTGATATTGTAGTATTATCTCTAGAGATTGATTTTATTGGTTTATGATTTTAGTACTTTATTATATACTTAATTTTGATATTTATTACATCGTAACATTAATGATAAAATAATGTTAATTTATGTACTATAATTATAATATTATCCAGATGATTATAATTATAATGGTAATGTTTAAATTGAGGTTACTTGTATTTATATCTTGATATTTATTTAATTCCGTTATTTATGTGTTAGTATTACCTTATCATTTCAAAGGGGTATGTCAATGTTGGGCCATGACATAACACGACAAGTACGGGCTATAAATGTACCATCACCGTCGATGGCTCACAGTATAGTTTTGAAGGAGGTTACACGCACAAGGAGGACGCAGAAGAGTCTGCAGCATGGGTTACAGTGGTTTGGACCAAGTTGAGGTAATCTTTTTGTGGTTACACATCCATATGCACCTAATAGGGTATGGTAGGGCAAATTCTTTTGGTGAGTATGTTAATTGCATTGTTCAATTGTTTCTGATGATCAAGTAGGAGGTATTTGGCAAAGAACTATTCACAATATTTCTTGTACACATGGGCATTCCCTGTGCCACATATTCTTCTACCATGAAGCCAGTTGAAGATTCCATGGATTTTACTTCAACAGTGCAGATTGGAGAGGTTTCTTTTGTTGGTAGTATCTCTAATACGAAGATGGGTGCTGAATCCAAAGCTGCCTTTGTAGCTCTGCAAATATAAAACAACGAATCGGTGAGTTATTGTTTGCATTCTTTTTAGCCAACTGCATATTTATTAGTTATCTTGATTGTTGACTTGGAGAGGTTTCTTTTGTTGGTAGTATCTCTAATACGAAGATGGGTGCTAAATCCAAAGCTGCCTTTGTAGCTCTGCAAAATATAAAACAACGAATCGGTGAGTTATTGTTTGCTTTCTCTTTAGCCAACTGCATATTTATTACTTATCTTGATTGTTGACTTGGAGAGGTTTCTTTTGTTGGTAGCATCTCTAATACAAAGATGGGTGCTGAATCCATAACTACCTTTGTAGCTCTGCAAAATATAAAACAACGAATCGGTGAGTTATTGTTTGCATTCTCTTTAGCCAATTGCATACTTATTAGTTATCCTGATTGTTGACTTGGAGAGGTTTCTTTTGTTGGCAGTATCTCTAATACGAAGATGGGTGCTAAATCCAAAGCTGCCTTTGTAGCTTTGCAAAATATAAAACAACGAATTGGTGAGTTATTGTTTGCATTCTCTTTAGCCAACTGCATATTTATTAGTTATCTTGATTGTTGGCGTGACGTCATAAATGCTATCTGTAGTCTCTCAAACTACTGACATCTTGAAATCTGTTACAGGTGATCGTAAATTCCTGGATCAACTGAAGGCTGAAAGCAGGGTGAGTCATGAGTTGAAACAGCCTACTGAAGAGTCAATAGGACCACATAACCCGCATGAGCAAGAGAACCTTATGAGTCTACCAGAGCATGAAGAGACTGAAGCACAGAAGCAAGGTGTGCAGGAAGTTAATTTAAAAGATTCTATAAGCAAGAGAAGTAGAAGTGATGATGCAGAGAGATTATACTCTGGACAGAAAAATAAATAAAAAGAAAAAGATATAAAAGGGACCGTCTAAAATGTTTGAATTTGCTGGTTTCAATGATTATGATCGGGGAGGAAGTAATTTTTTATCACTGTTTTCACTTGGTTCGAGTCTGATTACAGGGAGCTCAAAGATACACAGCCTGAGAAAAATACATTTTGGGCTCTCCATCAGCGTGTACACAACATGATGGCTTTAGAAAGTTTTAGAAGAAATCGGGGAGAAACACAAATAGCCTATAGTATTTTTTGTGATAATACAAGCACAATCAAATTGGCTTAGAATCCAGTTTGTCTTTATTAAAGTATGTTGGATCAAGGATTATGTTGGATAAAAATTGATGATACCTCTTTGGCAATAGTCAAAAGCTATTTATAGAGAGATCTTTTATAGGTTTTTATTTTTAAATTAGTCATGTTTATTTTAGAATAAGTTAGTTTCTATTTTTAGGAAAAAATGTCATTTTAAAAGCTATTTTTAACGATTGAAGTACTGATTTTTAGTTAGCCAATTTTGTTTTATATTTCAATGCCTTTTTTTAGAGCTGTGAAAAGTCTGTATTGAGCAGCCTGGTAAGTTGCATGATGGGTGATGGTTTTATCTATGATCTATATTAATTTCCTCTTCAGAGTTAATTTTGATGTTTGTTTAGAGTTTATATTGATCACCTAGAACTGTGTATAGCATTTTTCTTTTTCTGGTGTAAGTTGTGTATGGCGAATAATATATGCTGTGAATAAATGTTTACTATTGTTTTGAGTTTTTTTCTATTGGCTTTAAAGATTGTTTTGGTTGAAGAGATAGATGTGGGTTGCAAATTCTTCACATCTTCGTTGATATCATTTTTTTTCTTCTTTGTTGTGTTTTAAGTTTACTGGTGAAATAAAAGGCAACTCTGGTGTATCTTGTACGAGGCCTTAGGCATCTAAAGAAAGTATTTCGGTCCCCAGTTTCAAGATTTCCAGTATGCGCAGATTATGCAAACCACGATCCCAAAGAACTGGGATTACTTGTACGACTTCTTATCAATCGGGGCTGAAAGTGAAAATGCGAACAACTTGCAACAAACTTGGCCTTGAGTATTTAGATATAAAACTTGTTGCCTGTTTTTTGACATGACTAGCTAGAACATGTAGAAACTTGTGTTTGACACACAATTAGGGCAAAACTCAACTGGGAGAAAGTGAATTTGTGATGGTTTTTAAATTTATTGAGTTTTGTCTTGTGAGGTTTGTTTGTTGCGTTGTTTGTGTTTAGGGCTCGTGAGGTTTTTTTAATATGTTTGTGTGAAATAGATGGGTTATTATTGTTGTCACTCATGAAATTATGGGATATTTTGCTGATATTCAGCTGTATATTTTGGGTATGTGCTAGCCCAAGCTGCTAGAGTTTCTGAATTGTATATTTTAGAAAGAAAATAATTGTTAAATTGAGTATAATATCTACTGTATACCTACTATAATCTGTCACACTCGGCAGGTACATTCATTAACTTTAATTATTATTTATTATTAAATATTTAAATTTTGATATATATTTTAAATTATATTTAGTTTTACTATATAAATTTTGAAATATTTAATTGTTATTGGTTATTGATAGTTAAGTTACATTTTATTTAATTTGTTTGAAATTTCA
>VDFB02032644.1:0-173347 GCA_007258455.2 Sequoia sempervirens
AAAGTTTCAAAGTAGGAAAACATGCACATTTAACAAAAAAAATATATAGAATATATATTTGATACATAGAAGTACATAGAGTATATTTAATTCTGTAAGTATGTATGTACATATATGTCATCTCAAAACAATGTTTACAAAATTTAGATATTCCATCTCAAGAACATCTCAAACTCGTGCCTAGAATGTAGTAGGTCTTCACACCACCTGATATAAAAAAGGTACAAGCAATATCAATGAAATCATCAAAACATACATATTTTAATTTATATAAAACTATATATATGTACAGAACTCAAGTACCTGCATTTAAAAGTATTCCACACATGTTTGTAGGTTGAATCCAGGCATCCTCTCCCTTTTGTTTCAAAGTATGAGATCAATGCAATGATGGCTTTAGGATACAAAAAATGACGATAAATAAATTTTAACTATTAATGTCCAAGCAATATCAATATGTAATCAAAACATGTATTTAAATATAATTTAACTGATAATTACCTATTTTTACCAAGTATTCCATGTTGTCTAGGTTGAATTTGCATGGACTAGATCCTTTTTGTGACTATGCCTTAAGGATATATAAAAGAACAATTTAAATCAATTTCAACTAATAACACACTTGACCAATGTCGAAACATGTATTTAATGTATTTAAAAGGACAAAATAAAACCAAAACTATATTTACCTGTATTTACTTAGTCCATTGTACCATCTACATCCTCTCTTTTTTGCAATGCATCTATGATTGCCTCATGCTCTTCCATAGAAATTGACCATAGTAATTTTTTTCAAGGTCTTCCACGATATAGAGATAGAGATCAAGAGAGAGAGAGGTAGAGATAATGATATATAAATAGAGTGGGATAGAGATATGGATATATATATAGAGAGAGAGAGAGAGAGAAAGGAGGTGACATAGACAAGTAATAGAGAGGGAGGTATAGAGAGAAAGGGAGAGTTAGATAGAGGGGGGAAAATAAAGATAAATATAGAGATAAGGAGGGCAAAACAGGGATTGTGTGTGTATGAGGTAGAGAGAGAGATAGAGGAGGGAGAGGGAAGGAGAGAAATAGACATGTGATAAAACGAGGGAGGGAGAGAAATAGAAAGATGGAGAGATAATGATACAAATGAGAGATAGATAGATAGATATAACTTTGAAAAGATAGAGGGTGAGAGAGAGGAAGAGATGGAAGGAAAGAGGAAAAGGGAGAGGGAGAAATATAGATAGAAAGAGGGAGTCAATGAGAGAGAGGGAGATGAAGAGATAGATAGATAAAGATATAGGAAGTGATATATAAAGAGGGGTAGAGAGAGATATATATCTAAATAGAGAAAGATGATACTAAGGTATGTATAAATGGTATAGATATAAGTAAATCTATATGAAAAACATTGAGTGATATCAATATTAAATTAATTATTTTGACTTTAGGACAATTTTAAAAACATGGTAAATAATTTAAAGATAAACATGATCTATATTTTTAGTTTAAAAATAATAATTTTTTCAATAAAATAATGTATATCCTTAATTTATTTACTTTTAGTTTCATATAAAGCAATTGCACTTCGGCCAAGAGAGCTTCTTCCACACTTTCTTCCACCAATGAACCTCCACCCCTCCAATCCTATCAGATAAAAGCACCTAGTACCTAGAAGCAGCCGTGTAGACACCCTTAGGATTAGGAGCCCAAGAAAGAATATCTTCATCCTGAAGGGAACTACAATGTCTACTAGACAGGATACTATGAAGCTTAGCACACTCCTCATCCATACCCACAATAGGCCACTCACCAGGATTCTTCCATCTTGCCACTATCAACTGCTCATGAGAAGAGATATCCTTAAAGTTACTCACCCTTGACCAACCCGCCTCGAGGAACATCTGGCACAAATTTAACAAGTTAGGAATCTAAGTGACAATAGGAGGAAATCCATCCCAAGAGTCAAACCAGAAATGAGCCTTCGTCCCCTTTTTGCAAATCCAAAATAAACCCTCCTTGACAAACTCAACCCCTCTCTTGAGCGTACTCCAGATCACCGAACCTCCCCCCTTCAAGGGATATCTAGGAACATCCACCTGCGGGATCCCCGGGAGATACTTTTGAGATAAAATTCTAGCCCAAATTTGATCCTGCTCCACACACCATCGCCAATACAATTTTTCTGCCAACGCCTCCCCAGATAAAGACGACTGCCTCAACCCAAGACCACAAAACTACTTCGGGCTACAAACAATATCCCATCTTACAAGGCTCCATTTAGAAGACCGTAAACTACCAACCCATAAAAACTGTCTTGCTAAATAATCAAATTCTTTAACAAAACCCAACGGAGCCACCTGAACCATGCACCTCTAAATGGGGAGGGCTTGCATCACCGACTTGAGCAACTAAAAATGACACACAAAAGACAACCATCTGTGTGTTCGGTGGTTAACTTTCACACGGAACTTGTCCAGAATGAGCTGCCAAGAGTCCTTGGGCAACCTCCTAGCCGAAATAGGAATTCCCAAGTAAGTCAAAGGGAGAACCACTATCTAAAATCTCAAAATATGAGCAATCCTCCTCTGAATGGGATTAGGGGTATTGAAGAAGAAGATGGAAGACTTATCTTCATTAATTAATTTTCCAGAGGCAACAAGGTACACATCCAACACTCTGCGCAAATTAACAGCTTCCCTAGTAGTACTCATTCCCATCAAAGTAGTGTCATCAACAAATTGCAAATGTGACTGCGGGGGCAATCCACCTCCCTAATTCCACCCCTGAATGAGACCCAACTCCACATTCCTTCTCATCAACAGTCTCAGGCCTTTGACAAGAAGAAGGAACAAGTAAGGAGATAGGGGGTCACCCTGGCGCAAGCCCTGAGAAGCCCCAAAAATCTTAGAATGCTCACCATTAATGAGCACAGAAAAGGAAACCGAAGTGACACAACTCATTACCCATTGAATCCACTCTTCCTCGAAGCCAAAAGCCCCAAGAACCTTCCACAGGAAGGACCACCGAACTCTGTCATAAGCTTTAGCCATATCCAGCTTAATGAACATCACCTTATCCTTGGAACTATCCATGGAATGAATGGTTTCTGTAGCTATAACAACCACATCCAAAATTTGACGACCCGCCACAAATCCACTCTACTCCTCTAAGATTAGAACTGTCAGCCACTTTTTCAATCTATCAGCAATCAATTTAGAAATAATTTTATAGACTACATTGCAAAGAGAGATAGGATGAAATTGACTTAAGGGTACCAGGTGCTTTTATTTGATAGGATTGGAGGGGTGGAGGTTCATTGGTGGACGAAAGTGTGGAACAAGCTCTCTTGGCCGAAGTGCAATTGCTTTATATGGACTTTGGCTTGGAATAGGTGCTTGACTTGGGATAATATTCAGAAGCGGGGATTCCAAGGCCCTTCTTTATGTGTCTTGTGTGGGGCTGCTAAGGAAGATTTGACTCATTTGTTTTTCAAGTGCCCCTTGAACACTTTGCTGCTTTGGCATTCTTGGTGGGAAGTTTGGAAAAGTCCTTGTGTTCATGCTTCCTCCCTAGTGGATTTTTGGAGTAGTTTGGGTAGGCCCCCTTCTATGGTCTCATTCTTGTAGGATGTGTGGTATGTTGGACCTACTTTCATTCTCTGGAAGGTTTGGTTGGAAATAAATCATAGAATATTTCGTGGTGAAAGGATGTTATTCCAGCAAGTTTGGCACAGAATTGTAGGCATGATTCATGAGACGGTGGAGGCTAAGTGTGAGGTGAAGTTTCCTTTGGGGAAAGGGGATTCTGAGGTGGCTGATAGACTGGGAATTAAGGGGTTGTCTTTGGCTTCTATGTGTGTCAGGAGAGGAAGGTGGGTGGTTCAAAAGGTTCAATGGGTGGGTAGATGGCTACCCCCTTAGGTTGGCTTTCTGAAGATCAATACTGATGGGTCGTCAAGGGGCAATCCTGGGCCTGCTGGAATTGGGGGGATTGGAAGGGATTTTTCAGGATCGATGGTTTTCTTCTTTTCCGTTCATAAAGGATTGCAGACTATCAACCTTATGGAAGGTTTAGCAATCCTTTATGCTCTTGAGCGGGCTTATGCTTTGGGGTGGTGCAAGGCTGTTTGTGAATCTAATTCACAAGTCTTGATTAATCTGCTTAATAAATGAAAGGTGTCTTATGTTTGTTGGCCGCTAGCTACGATGGTACAACAGATTTTGTAGGTTAGCTCTTTGATGGAGGTGGTTTCTTTTGTCCATATTTCGCAGGAGTGGAATAGGGCTGCTGATTGTTTGGCTAAATGGGCTTTTGAGCATGTAGATGGTTGGAAAATTGATGCATGGGAACAATTGTCCCACGAGTCTTGTCGGGAATTGATGAAGATTCTTGATGAAGAGGGGGATGGTAATGGTGAAGGATGATGTGGTTTCTTGCTTTGTTTGGATGCTTGTTGTGGATTCCTAGGGCTTTGGCCCTTTATTTTATGTAATGCTCTAGTTTAAGTTTCAATAAAGTTTTTACCCATTTTTATAAATATATATATATCCTTAATTTATTTACTTTTAGTTTCATGTTAAAAATACTTTTAAATTAGAATTTTTTAAATATAAATATAATATAATATAATTTAAAATGGTATAAATTGCATTATAATATAAAATAGTAAGGAAAATAAATTTTAATATAAATAAAATATAATATAAATTTAAATTGTATAAATTTTATAAAATTTAATATTATTAAATATATATAAATTTAAATGAATAAATTTTAATGTAGAATATTCTATGTAATAATAATATAATTTATATATATTATTATAATAAATATAATTGTATTATATATAATTTTATTTATATTGTATTATTTATAAATATATTAATTATTAATTATAATATAAATTATAAAATAGCATATATTATAATAGTATAATTTAATTTGTATTATATTAAAATCATATATTATAATTTATTCAAATTGGTTAAAAATAAAACTATATATTAACGAATTATCAAAATATGCTATAAATACCTACACATTGGGTGGGTGCAATGTGTATGTTGAAAAAGTGTGAAAGAGCGAGAGAGAGAGAGAGAGAGGGGGGGGGGCTAAGGAGATAAGAGATAGAGCTGAAAATAGAGGTAGAGATGGAGAAAAAGAGGGGTATGAAGGGAATGAAGAGGAGAATAAAGAGAGAGGAGAGAGGGATATATAGAGATGGAAGAAATAAATTTATGGATGGAGAGAAAGGAAGAGAGAAAGATAAAGATATAGAAAGGAAGTGATATAAAGAGAGGTACATAGAGGAATAGATATAAGGGTAGAGAGAGATGGAGAGTTGGAGAGATTGAGATAGAATGTGAGATGAAAAGGGAATATAGAGAGATAGAGATTGAGGTAGAGATATATTTATATAGAGGTCTGGGAAGAGGAAGAGTGAATGAGAGGGAGAGAGATTGGTGGATAGAGAGAGGGAGATATGTGTAGAGATAGAGGGGGAGAGAGAGGGAGAGAGGGAGAAGAGAAATAGAGAGATGGAGAGAGGGAGAGGGAGAGGGGGAGGGAGAGGGAGAGGGAGAGGGAGAGGGAGAGATGAAGATAGAGAGAGATAGGGAGATAGAGATGCAGAGATAGAGAGAGATATAGATGGTGAGATAGAGTGATAGAGAGATAGAGATATAATGAGATATAAAGAGAGGAAAAACAGAGAGATGAGATATAGATAGAGAGACAAATATATAGACAATTGGAGATGGAGAGAGGAAGAGGTAGATAGGGAAAGATAAATAGTGGGAGATATAGAGAGGGAGAGAGATACATATAGCAAGAGAAAGAGAGAGATAGAGATATGAGAAGATAAATGGAGAGGAGTAGAGATAGAGAGATAGGCAAGATAGGGAGGGAGCAGGGGAGAGAGAGATAGAGAGATGTGATAATTTATTTGGAGTAATTTGGTGTTTGCAAAGCATTTAGTAGAGAGGCAAAACATAAAATATATTTATGTTGTACCTTCCAAGCTCCACACAGTTCAATAGAATCAATGAAACTACTTTTCTAAAGGAGGCAATCTCTCCTTCTCCTCCATGTAACTAGCACAATACTTTTGTGGTAAGCAGATATCAGACCTTATCAAACCTCTACATGTGTTCTACTCCCCACTTGGTGTACATTGGAACGAAAGATTGCGAACAGAGCAAGTAGAAAGAGTTAAACAAGCAAAGGAGCACTGAGATCTTCAATCCCAATTTATATTAGGATTTTAACATAGTAATTCAATTCGATGTTACCCACAGTTGACAAAGCAAAGCATCTTATCTATAGATAAATTACAATATTAGAAATGACATGTTTTTGGTGATGTTTATCATGTACAAGATTTGATCCCTTAATGAACTTCTTGTGATGACTAGATAATGTGTCGTATGTCACAAGTTTTACTTTTGGAATTGGCAGGGAGGATGCTAGCAAAGGTTGTGGAATTTGGATTTAAACCTAAAAATTACATTTTCTTGGAAATTTATAAAGCCTTTTCAACAAACCCATTTTGTGCATATCCTACAATCATTGTAGTCCTCAAGACCACGTCTCTTTGAGGCACCTCATCAAACACTTCACGTGCCTTTTCTATGCTTCCACATTTTGCATACATGTCTACTAGGGCAGTCGCAACTACAACATCTGATAAAATTCCTCCATACCTTATGCTTCGATGGATGTCCATATGCTATTCAAAAGTTCCCATTTTTGCACAAGTAGGGAGAGTCGTAGAAGAGGTTGTGGAGTATGGATTTACACCTACCAATTGCATTTTCTTGAGAGTTTGTAAAGGGTTTGCAATCCTTTTGATTTTTTTCCATGGCTTTTCCTAAACCACAAGGTAGAAAATTGGTGGCAACCATGTCATGGTGGTTTTTCTTGGGTGTTGCATTTTACAGTAGCAATTTGTTGCAAAAATATACATATCGAGCAATGGGATGGTTGGAGGAGTCAAAGAATGAAGTTTTTTACACTTCCAGTTGATGTTATTACAGGTACATCTTGATGTATTTAGCTTTAATTATATTAATCTTCCTTGTTAGATTAAAATTTACTTCTAATGTTGCACCTTTTATGTAAAGTTACAAAAAATATTGAATGGATTTGAAAAATTCAAGATTGCAAGTTAAACGAGCCCATCGTAACTATCAATAATGCACTCGCTACCATGTGACGAAAGACGTAATTAATAGAAGAAGATGAGAAAGAGCACAAAGCATCATTGATGGCACTTCCACTTCTACACTCCCCTCCTTCGCTACCCCCCCCCCCATCTCCATCTACCTCCAAAATTTATTCAAACCTTTCTTGTTGCTAGAAATTCCTTCCATTCAAACATCTATTCAGTTCACCTACCACAGTTATGATGGCGAACAAGGTAAAACAAACTTAAAAAGCATAGATCAAAACCTTAATTATAAAGTGGGGGTTCTAAAATATTCAACTTTATGATGGATATGTGAAGAGCATGTCCAAATGAAATGTGTTTTACATTTTTATCATTGTTTTCCAGACCTTGCAATTTTCTACGTACATCGTGATTACATCAAAGTTTTGAGAGAATGATTGACTACTCAATGGAAAATGTTTAATGCTGAAATTCACTATTCCAACTCCATTATTGTACTAATATTTAAACTATTAAGTCCCCCTTGTTACATGTGTCAATTATTTATGTTTAGATGGACATCAATACTTCAAAAGTATGATGTTCTGTAATTTTCATTTTAATAAAACCTAAATATGCACATTATTAGGATCTTGGCCATAATTTTCATTTTACATTATTAGAATCTTGGCCGTAATTTTCATTTTACTTACTAGGATCTTGGCCGTAATATTCATTTTAATAAACATACTCTAAAACCCTTGTTGAAACCTTACTCAGTTCTTATTTAACTACTACAACTATGTAGCACTTTTTAATTTTACTTCTAAATTATAGAATAATTTAATGACTTAAGCCTAACTCCATAAATCCCCACATAATGGCATTCAATCTTCTGTTGGTGGCATGAAAATAACGAGTGTTTTCTCTCCATTCTTGATTCCAGTACTGTGTGGGGAAATCAAATTTCACTCCATTAAGCGTGGAAAGCAAATACTACTTATTTCAGCTACACAGTGAATTCATTATGAATACAACTGGGTAAGAAAAGAAAGAATAATATATCAATCAAATCATATGATGGTGGTGGAAATTTTTTACATACCCTCTAAACTACCAAAAACTATTGGTGGAATAATGCCACTACATTTGTTTGTATGAACACGCTCTTCTCAAATTGGATACATGATCTTCGGCGTAAATTACAATTAGGCAAAGATTCAAGACTTAAGTGGACTCAAAAAATTTGTGTGTGGATGTACTCTAAAAAGAGGTGGCATCATGTTTGTAAATTAGCTATTAATACACAATTTTTGGCTATAAAAGGAATGAACCATTAACAAAAATATCTTTTCATCTTTAATATATTCAAACTAACTTGTACCCAACATATTCAAGTTCTCTCGAGAAAATTCCATGAAAAATTGAATCTCACTAAGGATTTTCTAGAAATAAAAAATTTCAAAGAGGAGTTCTACCCCTAGGTAGCTATGCAAACGTCCCCTGGATTTCAAGGACAACAAATCTTATGCTTCTACCTCTGCACAACCAAAGCCACAAATATAAATGGAAAATTTCAAGTCTAAGGATTCAAGGGAAATCAATTGGTTCTACACTAGTTTTAGATATAGCAGATGGAATATTTTATACTATAACTTAAAAACCTACCAAAATTTTGAAAGGTGCGAACTCTCACACGCTAGAATGGCTAAGAAAGAAAGAAAAGGACTCAATTCAAATTTAAATTTTAAATTTGATACTAACACAATATATAAGCCTATGATGAAGCACATTCAAACTTGTGTAGAAGCCTATGATGAAAAACAAGGACCATTCAAGGAAAGACTCTTTAGGTAGTCATCAATGATCAAAACATCCATGAAATTTTATAGGTCTCCCTTTTTATAATCATGCTTCATGTTCTATTTACAAGAACCTATAGAAAATACAAGAGACTAAGACTACCCAAATCCCCTCTTTAAATAAGGATTTGGGTTAAGATAAGAATAATATAGAGTTCCCACCCTTACCAATCGCTCTAGCACAGTTTCAACAAAGCACTAAAGATGTCTCTTCTATGATAGCCTTTATTTTTTTCCTTGATGATGACACAAGAGTACACAATTTCCAATTAATATTCTTGCATAAAATGATGATAACAACCCCAAATCAATCTTTCAAAATTATTTGTGTTGATATTATATAAAAATAAATGAAATATTAGAGTAGCATCATAGATTATCACCCTTGACAATTTCACACTAGGTTTAGCTCCTCCTCATGTGCTTTGACCCAATTATGTGCTTAATTTTCCCATTTTATAATAATCTTTGGAAAATCAAAAGTTGAATTGGGATTAAAGAGTTAATATTTATTTAACAATGCTTAAGGCCCCAAAATAGGTCTTGTCTAGGTGCCCAACATCCATGTCCAGCATATTTTGGCACTAATTCAAATATGTCAATGTTGGCATTTTAACATTTGAAAATCCAAAGTCATTTATCAACTATCAATAATTAATTATTGTGAAATCAAAGAATTACATATAAACACAAGTATTTTCATCATTTCAAAGCCTTACAACTTTGACAAGCAATCCTAGCATTTTTAATTGAGCAATTGAGAAGTTAAGAGAAGAATTAGTAGAATTATAGTATCATGTAGCATCATAAATTATCACCCTTGATAATTTCACACTATATTTTTCTCCCTCTTATGTGCTTGGACCTAATTATGCTCCTAATTTCCTAAATTATGCATTGTGTGGCCCACTTTATCAATTATCAAAAAATCAAATATAAAAAACCTAAGTATACATTTAATATTTTTCCCCTAACACTTCAAATACCAAAAAAGTGGGTATGGACAAATGCACCCTTGTCCCCTTAAAATGGCCCCAAATTTAAATATTTCAATGTTGGTAATTTATTATTTGAAATTCAAATCCTAATTGTCAACCATCGGGATTTAATTTTCAAGAAATTTGATTAACTACATATAAATACATAGTATTTTCATAATTTCAATTAAGGAGAATTGAACAATAGGAAAATGGGTGCTTTATGGCCTAGGTCATACAACACCACTCTTCTCCTATTATCATTCAAATATTCCCTAAGAGCCCAAATTGGATTGACTATCAACACAAAGGTGAGTCAATTCTCAACAAGGAAGACCTAGGGGGGTTCTTTAGGCTTCGAAGGGTTCACCACCAAGCAAAAGCTTGGAAAAGACAACTTAACATTCAACTCACAAAACCTAGTAATGCAAGCTAAATGATGGATGCAAATGACAAAATCAAGTAATAGCAAACTAGGATGTATGTACCTGGGAAGTCTTGAAATGTAATGAGGATTCGAGAAATTAAAAAATGTTGTGAAAATATGCTAGGGAGGCCTAAGATGCCCTTACTATTGTCTTAGTCCCACTACTATTTTTCGTGGAAGATGGAGAATCTTCGAATGTCGAAACAAAATATGGAAGAATCTTTGCAAAATACCCTTGGGGGGACTAAGACGCCCTTGCTGTCGACTTAGTCCCGTCTTGGATTTCTAAAATCTCTAAATGTGATCCTGAGGTTCAAAGTTTGTACTTCCTTCTTCTTAGATCTAAAGTCTTGAAACTTCCGGATTTGGTTTGTAGGTGAGTTTTTGTGAAGATGACAACTTTCCAATGCAACTTTACAACTTTGCACTTCAAATGATCTTCAAGTTTTCAACCTAAATCTACAAACACAAACATGCAAGAGAGGAAAAACTTGTTGATTATTAGTAAATGGGTGTTTGAATTGGTTAAACCCCTTGTTGGTAATTAAACCTTGGGATGAAATAGAATAATGAAGGTAAATGATGAATGAGAAAAATGCTATGTTACAACTCACCAAACCCTTGTTATGAAATCTGCAAACTTGTGTGAAGTGGCTAGCTTGAATGTAGATCTTAAATTGTATGAATGATTAATAGATCTTGACTTGAATTGCTTGCTTGAATCAAAACCCTATATCATAAATGTTAGCTCAAAAACATAGATGATGCAAGAATATCTTTGATATGATTCTTGAATCTTGATGATGGCTCCAAATGCTTGATGAATTTCTCTTGAATGCTCTCTTAAATACTTGAATGCTTCGATGCTTAGATTGCTTGTTGGATTGCTAGTTGAAAGTATGAGTGAAAGAACCTTGTATTTATACTTATCTATGCTTAATATCCCGAAATTACACCACAAAAAGCTGACATATGAATTCATTAATTAAAGGAGGCTAAATCTCCCCATGATTTTAAATTAAATCCTGAAAATAACTTAAGGGGGACTAAGACACCCTAGGTGGCGTCTTAGTCCCAAGGGTTGAAACTCGGAGCACATATTCCAAAGAGGGGTCCATTCAAGGTGCATTTGAAATCAGGGTCCCATGACCTTTGGAGGAAAAAGACGCCCTAGGTGGCATCTGAGTCCCAGTCCAAAAATTAGGGACACACAGCCAGAATCATTAAATTATCATTTACCCTTTGATGTTTGTCGGGATTAGCCATAAAAGGATATAATTTATTTGGCTTATGGATGAAAAATAGAACCAATTAAGACATAAATAAGGATAAACAAAGAAAGGAGGGCCCAAACAAGTGTGAAAATGCAAGGGTATGCATTTTCCTACACTTCATTTAGCCCCCACTTTAGTGAGAGGATGAACTTGCTTCAAACTCACACTAAAGTAGTCAACCACCCAATCAAGAGGGGTTCAAATGTACAAATGCTAGTAAGATAGGATGACAACAATCAAGAGATGGCCAATCCCCCAGGATCAAGATCCTATAATAGACCAACATAGGCACAAAGGAACACACATGTGAATGATATATGAAGCCATAACCAAATCGCCAACATACACCATCAAAGATAGAAAAGGAAAAAGGAAAAAGAAAAATGCAATGGATCAAGCTTCGACTAGTCATCCAATGTGTTGTGGACTAGGTCTAGGCTATTTATTCAAAAAAAATTACAAGTGGAATGGGTTGTCCATTATGCAAACAAAACGCATGCTCCCAAGGGCTAGTGAAGCTAGTTGTCCACTAGGTGAGCCCCATTAGGTCCATATCAAATGCATATCCCCATGACTATGATAATGACAAAAGAAATAAAATGCATGCTCACAAGGGCTAGTGAAGCTAGTTGTTCACTAGGTGAGCCCCAAGGAACCATATCAATTCATATGTCCATGGCTTTAATAAGGTACAAAAATGCAATACAACAAGAAAGAGGGATGTTTGAAGGGATTTTCCTTAGTTCATGTGAGGTCTCATCTTATAGAACATTGTGTTTAACATCTCCAAGAGAGCAAAAATGCGAGGAAATATCATGCTCTTGGAGGAAATCAAACCCAATGACACCACCAAGAAAAGGACACATCACAAGAAAGAAAATTGCACAATGAAACATGAGTGTCGATGTATGCCCCCACTTTAAAGTGGTTGCTAACACCATTTTTGTGAGAAATTGGTTTAAAGTAGAAGAAGACAAGAGAGTTTACTCGGAAAGCCCTATGCCAAGTCATATGTTTCCAATAAGCTACGTCATGAAAAAGTTATGTCACGCGAGAGCCAACTTAAGGAAAGTCATCCATATCCCTAGCTTTCTCTTACATATACATGGAAGGCGGTCAACTAGCCAAAAGAGGCAACAACAAGTGACATACGACGACAAGGCTACCTAACCCCTTGACCCCACTTAGTGTAGGACAAGGATGAGCTGAATAGGATGAAAGTAAGTATCAGTTAGAGGAATTAGGTGCTTCAACAAAAGGAAGAGCACCACAGTCCTTGAGGTGTTCGATTTTGTTTGTCAAAGCCTTGCATTCATTAGTAGAATGACCATGAACTCTTTGATAAGCACAAAATGAACTCTTGTAGTAAAATTTATTTCATGTTCTTGGAGGGAGGGAAATCAAACAATCTTGCAGGAGTCTGGACAAGATACTTTCTTGATGAAGAGTAGAATATGTTGTTTCCTTATTTGCACAAGATGTCATACAAACACTGGATGATAAGGCCTTAGATGAAAATGGAGATAAAGGTGGTTGTGTGTGAGAAAATTGGACCAAATCAAAATCAAAATCAACACATGTTAATAAAACATTCAATCAAAAAGTTGAAAAAGGGAAACAAAATACGCAAACCGTAACAGCAGCTTCTCGAAATCGTCTTATCCTCCTCTAACTTCAGCATTTTGTTGCTTCGAATGGCTCTCAGATCAGCAGGTGGAGCTCAACAAAATGGCAGCATGAAGAACGAGATAAAATCTAAAAATGCATAATATGAAAAATGCAAGAAAGCTATGCTAGTATGAGAAATATTGCTATGATATTAAAACTAATATGCATGCAAAGGCTGGTGAAAAATATGGATATGTAAATGAGTATACGAAGTGTGCATATGTGAGCGATTATGCAGAATGTAGGTGGATGATTAACCAAGGCTTGGATTTGCACGTGATTTTATAGAGTTTTCGAACGAGTTTGATTAGCTAAATTGATCGACGGTCCGGATTAAGCTTGTTTCGAATGGACGGCGGGAGATTTTTGAAAGTGGAAAGAAGAATGGAAGGTTTCCCTTCTCTTTGAATGTCGTCATTGAGTTTCGAAGGAAAACTTCCATTTCGAAAGATAAGATATGAATTTAGAAGGGCGGGTTAGCATGAGTTAGAATTTTGGGAAGTGGAATCAAAAATGGAAAGCCACATAATTAAATAAATTATTTAATTATGTTTTAAAAATGAAATTAGAGTGAGGTGGAAAATATTAAATATCATATTTAATATTTTAAAATTTGAAAATGGGATGGAGAATATTCCATTATTTAGATATTAAAAAATATTTAAACTTTAGAATAGAATGATAATTAAATGTAAATAAATTATAACAATTTATTTAATTTAATCAAGTGAAAGGTAAAAGATGAGATGAAGAAGATATTCCATTATTTAAATATTTAATATATTTAAACTTTTGGGATAGAGTGATAATTAAATGTAAATAAATTATAACAATTTATTTAATTTAATCAAGCTAAAGGATGGAAATATTAATTTAATTAAAGGTAGAAGAATTGGAAAAATGAACGATATAAATAAATAAATAAATTTATTTATATGTAGATGACTTTAGAGGAATTAATTAAATAAATTTTATTTAATTAATTAACAAGCTTAATCATGACCATTTTTAGACATATACAGTGGTAAACCTAAATCTTTCTTGAAAGAGTATGGTATATCATTTTCCTTCATATGTTCATTGTATCCATGTTTGGGAGGAAGTTTGTATTCAAGAACATAACAATCTTTCAATTCAAATGAAGGGGATTCATGCTTCTAAGAAGGATTGGTTTCTTCATGAGAACATAAATCCTTTTTAGGTTTCTTAAAGTTGTGCATCCTCCCTTCATGAGGGATGGGGTTTAAATAGCCCCCATCACCACCATGGGGTAATGTTGTTGACATAGGATCAAGTTGAACAAATGAAACACAAGGTTGTTTTTGTTTAGATTGTGAGGTTTTGCATTCTCCCATAAAGGAGGGTGTAAAATCTAATGAACCCTAATCATCACTAGAAATTGTGTCTTAAAATGAATCATTTGTATATGACTCTTTGGACTTTGAGGGTGAGATTTTGGATTTTGTATTGAAATGAGGCATAAAATCTAGCAATCCCCACTTATCACTAAAGAGTGTTGTTGTAGGTGAAAGGCAATTAGGATCAACTTGTCTAGGTTCAACTTTTGATTTTGGAATGAAAGGATTAGGAGGGTTAGGAGTGTTTTGGTCATGTGATTTATAGCTTCTTTCATTTGATTCAACTGTACATATATCTTATTATTGTATTCAAATTTCATCACACGGTAAGGGGTAGATGGGACTCCTTTCATAGCATGAATCCATGGTCTCCCGAGGAGAAGGTTGTATGAAAGAGGTTCTAGCGTGATATGGATAGGGGTAGGCAACACTATAGGTCCAACCTCAATAGGTAATGTGATCATTCCTAAAGGTTGCCTATTAATATTGTCAAAGCCATGAAAACATCATTAAGTTGGATAAACCTCTTTTCCACGCCAATTTTTTCTAGGAAGTCCATGCTACAAACATTAGTAGCTACTCCATTGTCTATGAGAATGTGCCTAACTGCAATTTCATTAATGATTACATTTATCATCAAGGCTTCATTTTTGTTTTGAATCTCAAGTGAGGGTACAATTCATGTTTAGGGAATGTGATTTCTAACTATGTGACTTGCATACGATCAAAGGGGCTATTACATTATTCATAGAAGACTAGATCTCCTCTTTCTTTATTTACAATATTTCTTGAAATAGGCACTTGTATGTAGGTGATAGTTGAATAAGACTCCATAAGGATATCTTAGCAAGGGTCGTTTTAAGGTCTTCAACTACATCATGTAAAGGTGAATGAGAAGCACTAGACCAAATATGTTGAGGTAATGGTAATGTTGTGGGAGTGGTTTGTGGTTGTCTACATGTTTGAGAAATTGTGTTATAACTTGTTTGCTGCAAAACATTGTGACTATCAAGTTGCATTATAGATTTCAAGAAATCTCTTATCCTCTTTTTATGTGGGTTGTTAATAGGAGGTGACTTAGAAGGTTTTCTCATTAAAGGGGATCCAATTTGTGTTGTCATAACCTCAACAAAATTGTCCCTATTTTTATGATCTCTTAGTAAAGAGGAGTCTAATGTCACTTCGTCATCTTCATCTAAGGAAGCCTCATTGCTAGTGGAAGAGGGTGATCCCACAATACTGGTTTGTGATTCCAATGAGGAAGGAAAATTACAAAAACACTCCTATGAATTTTTTTTTTGCTTTTTAGGGGTTCGCATGAACTGGGGTGTTTGAATGGACCCAAAAGGGGTTTCAATGAACCCCGGTTCGAGTGAACTCTATTAAATGATGGGACCCACTTTTTTGGAATTTTTCTATAATGAAGACAACATAAATTGAATAAAAGGGGTGGTTCACTCGAACCAAGGTTCATTCAAACCCTAGTTCTAGCGAACCTCGAAAAGGGGTTTGCTCGAACTTGAGTTCATTTGAACCCCCATTTTTTTCCCTTCTCCCCCTCTTGCACCAATTTTTTGTAGAATTTTTCCCTTCGAAGCTCGGGTTGAGGATGAAAATGGAGGAGACTTCACAGACTCAACTGGATGATGGTAGTCCTCGGAACAAGATATCCATCGAATATATTTTTAATATGTTTTGGTTTTATTATGTATTTTATTTTTTAGTTTGATTAAACATAGTTTTTTCACCAAAAATCAAGCTCTTTTTTTCAAGCACATGGAAAAATATCAGATTATCAAAAAAAAATTGAAAAATATCAGTGCCCTACATATTGATGTCCTTGATCCAACAAAAAAAAATTGAATTTCAATGCATACAAAAAAATTTATGCTTTAGCCAGTGAATCATGTCTAAATTGTAAAAGGTTTAACTTTGAAACTTAATTAAGAAAAAAATATTCAATTAAATGCTATGAAACCAATTCCATGCACTCGATATCGTAGTTACGAATATAAATTTTTAAAAAATAGAATTTTATCCTTCATAGAAAAAAGTTATGTGTAAGCCAGTGATGTCACTCTTTAAAAATGGTGTTTACTGTTAAAAACTAGTTTTTGAAGCAGACGGAAAAAGAAGTACAATCTGATTCAAAAAAAATTGAAAAAAATATATTTAAAATCTATAGACAAAATGTCACAAATCACTATTTTGCATCATCTTCAAATTCCTCATGCTTTAGCTGCTATAGGTGCCCGAAAGTGAAGATTTAGTAAAAAAAATCAGTTTAATGTCTAGTTTGGCCAAAAATTGTAAATTAGTATTGTGGTATCACCCAAGGACATGTGTCAATGTTCACATTTTCTTGCACCATGATATCTTCCAAAAGGGGAGAGTTTTTAGGAGAACTACAAACCACATGTTTATGATGTTCAAAGGTTGTTTCTTCTAAAATGACTTCATCACAAATAAGGGAGTTATCAATGGTTGGAATGTCTTGTTCAATAGGTTTTTCCCTAGGGGAAGATAAACTCATAAGATTCTCATCAATCATAGTATCGTCTTCGCAACTAGGAGAGGAATAAATGTGATTATCATGCTTATCTATGTTTTCATCCTCTTTCACTAGGACATTCTCACAAGCAAGGGATAAATGGAGACTGGGTAAGGTAATGTTTAGGAATGTGTCTATGATCTCATTCTCTTGTGCCAAAATATCTTTCTAAGGAGGATGAGGAGAAGGACAAACAAGATCTCCATGATTCTCAATGATTGTATCTTCTTTCACCAAGATACCTTCGTCACTAACAAGAGAGGTATCGAGAGAAGAACAATCATGATCATCATGGTTATCTATGTTTTTTTTTCTCTTCTATCATATCATTCCCACAAATACGATAGATAAGAGGGGGTGTAGGTTTAAGGCAAACATCACTATTTTCACTCTCTTGTGTTAAGAGGCTCTCATAACTAGGGAATATGACTAACATGCTTATTAACTAACTTTTTCTTTGTAAACTTGGAAAAGACCGATACCAATATTTGTGAAAAGAAATCTATGCGAACTCAAAATGCAATGTAAATGCCTAAAATGAAGTGTACGGATGCAATTTTTAGGTTTCAAACAAGGTAATTTACTGATTACACTATGCAATGAAATGGTGTGAATGGAAATTTGGAATGAAGTAATGCTTGAAATGAACCACTTTAAGCTAGATTTAGTAAAATGCATGAAACAGAAAGTCAACCCACTAAAACAAATAACCAATGGCAACAAACAGAAATGCAAAAAATCATTGTTTAACCCTGAAAATTGCAATCTCAAACTCCACATGGACTAAGATGCCAGCAAGGGTGTCTTTTTCCTACTAATGAAATTTGGAGGTTCCAGAAACTAGAATAGAAAGTAAACAACCTAGATAGCATTCTGAGCCAAAAACCCACAGAGGGACTAAGATGCTAGTAAGGGTGTTTTAGTCTAGTCAAGGTTTTTTTAGAAAAATAGCAAAATCTAAGTTGATAATAGTGTTCCCAGGTTGCCCACTCAAGGACTTGATGTTTAGAAATAGAAAACTATGCGAATGAATGCAAGAAAATGTGACTAATGACAAACAATTGAATGCAAAGTTGAATGCAATTTTTTTCAATTTTGAATACAATAACAATGTTTCTAAATGTAATTAAGATGATTAACAATGTGCTTTTTATTCTTTCAATGAGATAAGATGATGCAAGAAAGCAAAAATGTAACCTATATGCACTTTCACTAATGCAAATGTGAGAAACCCTAGATGTACTTTCACTAATGCAAGATAAAATGCAGGAATGAATGCAACCTAGATCTAAGGCCTTAATGAACTCCAAATTAGAAAAATGAATGTCCAAAGCATCAGGTTCACCAAAATGAACAATGGTAAAATGGGTGCTTTATGGCCTAGGTCATATAACACCACTCTCCTCATATTATCATTCAAATATTCCTTAGGAGCCCAAATTGGATTGACTATCAACACAAAGGTGAGTCAATTCTCAACAAGGAAGACCTAAGGGGGGTTTTTTAGGCTTCAAAGGGTTCACCACCAAGCAAAATATTAGAAAAGACAACTTAACATTCCACTCACAAAACCTAGTAATGCAAGCTAAATGATGGATGTAAATGACAAAATTAAGTAACAGCAAGTTAGGATGTACATGTACCTGGGAAGTCTAGGAATGTAATGAGGATTCTAGAAATGCAAAAATACTATCAAAATATGCTATGGAGGACTAAGATTCCCTTACTGTTGTCTTAGTCCCGCTACTATTTTTTGAGGCAGATGCAGAATCTTTGGATGTTGGAACAAAATCTAGAAGAATCTCTAAAAAATACGCTTGGGAGGACTATGACGCCCTTGTTGCTAACTTAGTCCCATCTTTAATTTCTGAAATCTTTGAATGTTATTTTGATGTTCAATGCACTTCCTTCTTCTCAAATCTCAGGTCCTGAAACTTCCAGATCTGGCCTATAAGTGAGTTTCCATGAAGATGAAAACTTTGCAATGTAACTTTGCAACTTTTCACTTCAAATGATCTTCAAGTCTTTAACCTAAATCTGCAAACACAAACATGCAAGAGAGTAAAAACTTATTGATTGTTAGTAAATGGGGGTTTGCCTTGGTCAAACCCCTTGTTGGTTTAATTAAACCTTGGAATCAAATAGAATAATGAAGGTAAATGATGAATGAACAAAATGATATGTTACAACTCACCAAACCCTTGTTATAAAATGTACAAACTTGTGTGAAGTGGCTAGCTTGAATGTAGATCTTGAATTGTATGAATGATTAATGGATCTTGACTTGAATTGCTTGCTTGAATCAAAACCCTACATCACAAATGTTAGCTCAAAAGCACACATGATACAAGAATATCTTTGATATGATGCTTGAATCTTGATGATGGCTGCAAATGATTGATGAATTTCTCTTGAATGCTCTCTTGAATACTTGAATTCTTAGATGGTTAGATTGCTTGTTATATTTCTAGGTGAAAATATGAGTGAAAGAACCTTGTATTTATACTTATATATGCTTAATATCCCAAAATTACACCACAACAAGCTGACATATGAATTCATTAATTAAAGGAGGATAAATCCTACCAAGATTTTAAATTAAATCCCAAAATAACTTAAGGGGGACTAAGATGCCCTAGGTGGTGTCTTAGTCCCGAGGGTTGAAACTCAGAGCACAGACTCCAAAGAGGGGCCCATTAGAGGTGTATTTGAAATCAGGGTCCCAAGACCTTTGGAGGAAAAGGTTCCCTCGGTGGCATCTTAGTCTGAGTCCAAAAATTAGGGACACGCAGCTAGAATCATTAAATTACCATTTACCCTTTGATTTTTGTCAAGATTAGCCATAAAAAGATATAATTTATTAGGCTTTTGGATGCAAAATAGGACCAATTAAGACATAAATAAGGATAAACAAAGAAATGTGGGCCCAAACAAGTGTGAAAATGCAAGGGTATGCATTTTCCTACACTACAAGAAATATCAAGCAATATTGAAGTACAATTATTATCAATTCAAGAGCAATAAAGAGTAGAATTTATAGAATTATCACAACATTTTAACATCCAAGCATTATGTCAAGTTTTATGTGAGTATATTATATTTATACATTCATTTTTTTTGTTCAAGAACTAGTTCTTGTAGGTCTTCAAGTCAAATCAAGCCTTTAAGGTGGTGTGCATGACTTTAGTTCCTCAAGGAGATCAGATTTGACTAGTAAGTTGTAACAATTTGTTGATTCATTACTCCATTATCATTTAGCATTTATCCCTCAAAAGGATAAGCTCTCTTTATCATCAATTTTTCCATTGTGGAGGTAGAAATACCAACACAAGGTTTGACTGAGGCAAGCCCCTATATGGCACAACCCTTCCTCTCCTTCTGAGTGTGCATGTTATAGATTTGAAGAGGATTGGAAGAATATTAAAGATAATACACTTTTTTATGCATTCAATCCATGCAAATTTACAAGATACATAAGCTCAATTATCTCAATGACAAATGAAGATCAAACAATAACATTTGAAAGGAAGAAGCCATAAACTAGGGACCTAATGACTATGAAATTTGATTTTAGTTTTAAATCTTTAGTCTAGGGTGCATTGGTCATCCTTGTCCTCTCAAATTCAAATTATACATGCACACATATCTACTCTATCCATTTTTGGTCATTAAATTTGGTTATCAGTTTCCAAATTATCTACATTCATCTTAGAACAATTCATTTTTATAGTTAGCTAGTTTCATCATTACATTTCATCATAATTATATTTCTAAATCACTTCTCCATCAACCCCCCCCCAAAAAAATGGAATTAGAGATCAAGGATTGGTTGACTCACCTTCCAGTTAGGCAAGGCATTATTTATGAATTCATTCATAAGTAATCCTACACTTGGGGGGAAAGGGTAAGATAGCCTTATGTTATACACATTTTTTGCTACAAGGGATCCCTTTGTATCTCCTTAAAATATAGTTTAGCAAGTACACTAACATTTTTAGGGGGTGCATATATTACCCCACATAATCATTATGTAAGAAATGGTCCCTTTTTAGTGATGATGTCATACATCTCCTAGAAAGTGTGATCTTGTTAACAAAAATATGACATGAACGATAATCAAAGTGTGGTTTCCTCAATCTATGTTAGTGTCTCCTTTGTGGTGGTATTAAGCTTGATATCCCCTAGAATTTTGATTCATCATGGCATGTTATCTTCCCTTTGGTGGTAATACTATGGCTAGTATGCCCTAAAGTGTGATCCTTCATTCCATGATTTTTCCTCTCTTAGTGGTGGTTTCATGTGTCATACCCCCTAAGGTGTGACCTCCCATGTGTAGAGAAATGCCCCTTTGATATTTATAATTCCCCCTTCGTGGTGGTGTTTTTTATAACAACCCCTGATGTGTGGCTTTATGATATTCATCTCCTATGATGTTAAATTTTGTACACCCCTTGAGGTGATTTTTGTTCATCCCCTATGACATTAAATTATGTGCACCCCCTGAGATTATTTTTGTTCATCCCTTGCGACGTTAAATTTTGTGCATCCCCTATGGTAATTTTCTATCCCCTATGATTTTAAGCTTTATGTGCTCCCTGAAGTGAGATTTTGCAAGATATTCCATGGATTTGGCATAACACAGCTTGTTGATTCATGAACCTGAGCACCCTTTTCAACATGGCCACCTAGCATAACAAAACTTGCTTTCTAATGGAGTAATATGTTTCATGAGTGTCTTATCATAACCTAACTTTTTGTCCTTGTGGAACCCATCATATTTTATGGACACCTAGCATAACGTAACTTGCTAGCTAGTAGATCCATGTAGCTTGTGAGCGATTTAGCATAACATAGCTTGCCAATCCTCATGAGAGAATCATCTTTTCTAACATACATTTGAGATATGATGTTTGGTATTTGAGACAAATTTAATATTGAGGTCTCTTTTCCTTATCGACTCAAATCCTTTTAGTACTAACCTTGTGTTTGTGTTTATGTGTTTTCTTATGTTTATAATAAATGCTTGCATTATATTTACTTTATGTTTGTGTTGTGTTTTTTTCATGTATACTTTTTGTTGTCATACCGCATTTCATACATGTGTGTTCATTTGTCCTTATGTTGGTTTTCCATGGGATCTTGAGTCTTAGGGACTTGTGTGCTTCTCCCTAGATTCATTGTCATCCTATCTCTTCTAAATTTGGATAATTGAAACCATCTTGACATATTCTTACTTTAGTGTGAGTTTGAGCATAAGTTCATACTTTCACTAAAGTGGGGGCTAAATATAGCATCATAAATTGTCACCCTTGACAATTTCACACTAGATTTTGCTCCCTCTTTTGTGCTTGGACCTAATTATGGTCCTAATTTCCTAAATTAAATGCATTATGTGGCCCATTTTGTCATTATCAAAATATAAAATGTGTAAAACCAAAATATGCATTTAATATTTTCCCTTGACACTTTCAATTCCAAAAAAGTGGGTATAGACAAGGGCACCCTTGTCCCCTTAAAATGGCCCCAAATTTAAATGTTGGTGTTTTTCATTTATTATTTGAAATTCAAATCCTAATTGTTGGCTATCGAGATTTATTTTTTGGGAAATTAGATTAATTTCATATAATAAGTGGTATTTTCATAATTTCAATTAAGGATAATTATCAAGAAATATTGAAGTATAATTATTATCAATTCAAGAGTATTCAAGAGCCTAATTTGTAGAAATATTGCAACATTTCAACACCCAAGCATCATGTCAAGTTTTATGTGAGTTTGTTCATGTTTATACATGCATTTTTTTGTGAGTACTAATGCTTGTAGGTCTTCAAGTCAAATCAAGCCAAATTGTAATCAATCCTTGAAGATGATGTGCATGACTTCAATCCCTAAAGGATATCATATTTGAGTGGTGATTGTAGCAAGCAAGTTGTTCATTCATTACTCCATTATCATTTATCCTATATCCCTCAAAAGGATAAGCTCTCTTTATCATAAATTTCTCCATTGTGGAGGTAGAAATACGAACATGGGGTTTGATTGAGTCAAGCTCCTATATGGCACAACCCTTCCTCTCCTTTTGAATGTGCATTTTATAGATCTAAAGAGGATTGGAAGAAGATTGAAGATAATTCACTTGTTTATGCATTCAAGTCCTACAATTGACAAGATATGGAAACTCAATTATCTAAATGACAGACAAAGATTTGACAACAAGATCCAAAAGGAAGAAGACACTGACTAAGGACCTAAGGATTATGAAAGAATATTTCAATTTCAAATCTCCACTCTAGGGCACCCTTGTCCACTCAAATCAAGCTCAATTTCAAATCATAGGTGCACATATCTTCTCTATCCATTTCTAGTCATTAAATTCGGTCATCAGTTTCTAGATTGTATGCATTCATCTTAGAACAATCTGTTTTCATAGTTAGCTAGTTGCATCATTGCATTTCATCATGATACCATTTCCAAATCACTTCCACATCAATAACCCACAAAAAAGGGAATTGGAAATCAAGTATTTGTTGACTCACCTTTCAGGTTGTAAGTTAATCTCATCTTTAATTCCCTAATGTTTAGTTAATGAAAAGGTGACTAACCCTAGTTAAACCCTAAGGTTCTCACCTTTCCCCACCAAACACGACATTATTTCAGACAAGCAGCATATTATAAATGCTTCATTTTTTCATTTGAGTTTGTTTATGTTTCATTTCTATTTTAAATTATGAGTACTAACACTTACAGGAGTTTAAATGAAGCATCCAATTGTCCTTGAAGGTGATGAGTATAATGGTTCAGTGCATCAAGGAATACATATCTAAGTGTTGAGTTGTGGGTATGTGCAGGATCATCATGGAAAAAATAGGCCCTTAAGTGGCAAAAAATTCAAAAAAATCAGAGTTAGGAAACTTGACGTAAAAAATTGAATAAGTTTTCTATATTATTTCAAAAATATGTAAGAATAGAATCTATAGAAAATTGAATGTAGTTTCTAAACTACTAGGTTTATTTTTAAAAACAAAAATATTTGGTGAAAATTTGAAATTTCAATTCAGTAGTACTTAAATTTCAAGGAAAAAATAAGAAGTAGGTGTCTGTCTGACCACCCTAACCACAATAAAATGATAATATTTTTTATAATATTTTAGACATAAGTTGAGGACTCATGTGTAGATGTGAAGCATATTTTTTTGTAATTTTTTCCAAGTAAATAGTTAATTATGAATTTTTTATTACAACTTTTAAAAAATATAAAAAGTTGTATGTCTAACCACCTTAACTTGGTCAAAAATTCATGAAATTCAATTTTTATTTTTTTAATCTTATAGTGTGTGAAGTATAGAATGTGATGCATGTTTTAGATTCAAAAAATGTGATACTACTTGACAGCTATAAATATTTTTCAATCAGCCTATCAATCAAGACTTTAGTCGTAATTCAAATAGAAAATGAATAATAATTATTTATTAAATTCAAAGTAAATCATAATTTATATTGGTGGAAAGCTAATAATCTCCTTTAAAAACCCTTTTCATTTCTTTAATTTTTGGTTAAAAAAAGTTGTCAGCCACATACCCTAAAAATACCCATCATATCGCCACTTTTTGGCCCATCATGATCCTACACATACCCTTGTAGCAATTGTAAATTTATCACTTATTTATATCATTTAGTCTTTCTCTAATTGATGGTAAGATCTCTTTTGCATCATCACAGCTATTGTAGAGGTAGAAATACCAAAACACAGTTTGACGTAGGCAAGCCCCTATATGGCACAACCCTTTTCCCTCTTTCTTGTGTATAGGTTGCAAATCTAAAGCGAGATTGGAGAGGATTGGAGACCTAATCTTTCATTAAATAATTTAAGTCATACAAGTAAACAAATTGGGGAAAGTGAATTTTTTCAATGACAAATGAAGTTCTAAAACTAAGTCCAAAAGAGGAGATCTTATAGACAAGTAGCAACATGAGACTAAAATTTGATTCAAAATATCTAGTTTTCAAGTCTAAGGCCCCTAGTTCCCCTATCTAGTCATCTCAAGCTCATATTTAAATATGGAAAGCTCCTCTGTGTCTGCATTTTACTCTTTTGAACTCTTTTTCTAGTTTCTAGTTTAGTATTTTCTAGAAATCATCTCAGTTTGTTGTATTTTCATAGTTAACCTTGGTACATCTTTGTATCATTAAATTAAATCAATTAAAAATCACATTAATCATTTCCCCAAACACCAACCAAATGGATAGAAACCTTGATCTACCATTTTGACTCTTCCATTGAGGTTATTAGCCAAGTGGGTGTGTGAGATCAATTTTAGTCCTTTCCCTTATGATATTAGAAAAACTGTGATTAGAACCTAGATACCTTTTTCCCACATCACATTTTGTGAACCCTATTTTTTGTGCAGTGCTTCAAATCTTCTACAATCTTCATTAGATCATGTTAAAATCTTAATATAACTTGCAAAAACTTTGAATTTACAATGTATGCATGAAAATTATGATAAAAATCATTGACAAAGTAAATATTTGCATAGTATTTTCAATCCAAAACATAAAAATTGATAGTTTCAGTTATTGTAAGTGTAGTGTAGAAAAATGGATCTTTGGAAATTTTCACGCTCATCTGGGTCCTTCTTGTGGATGGTGTCTTAGTTTCTCCTTGATTTAGTGTTGTAATGTGGTTAACACATTCACATTAGGTCTTGGGCCCTTGTGAACTAATAATAATTTTATGATGTCTTGCAAAAGTGTTGTAAAGTGTTGTAACACACCTCCACACTTTTCTAGGATCTTATTAGTATATTTCACCTAAATAACCTCTTTTTTATCATTTACCAAGCCTTATTTCAAAGTGTTGTAAACTGTTGTAACAAAATTTCACACTTTTCTAGGCTTGTCATTAATAATTGGGCCTTTCTTATGCTTTAATTGGCCCCACTTTACATTTACAAGACTTACTTAAGTGTATTTTGAAAATAATCCTGATAAACATCATTTAAAATATCTAAATTTTGAAACCCACTTTAAATGCCTTAGGTGGGACCCAATCGCCATTAGGGGTGAATGTTGAAAATTGAGGTGTTTTCTTAGCTTAATACTTTGTAAAACTTTAAGATTGTTGATATAAATATGCTTTCCTTTGTTACAGATTCTTTGTGGGTGATTATCTAATTAATCCATTTTACTCTTTGTAGAATGAAGACAGAAGTTGTAAAAGAATTAGATAGGATATTAGAAAGATTACACAAGCATATACCGTGGAGAAACCCTTTCAAGAAAAAACTCCACCAAGAATTAATCTATTATTCGATCTTTGAATTAGATTACAATAGCTCCAATTCTTGCTTGAGAATGCTTCTTTTTCCTTCACCAAATCTTCTTCACAACCTGCAACAAAACTGATAATAACTCTCTTCAACTTGCTTGAGATAAATAGGCTTTGATCAACTTTGTAAACTCAACATGAGTTGCAATTACAATGCTCAAGCCCTATCCCTAAAAGGTATGCCTATCTCTTGGAAGTAAAGTTATTCCATGAAGAACAATGTCAAAGCCTCATCTTCGTGCATTTGGGTGTCCCAAACTAAAGTATCAACTCAACCTTCATTTTGTAAATATCTTCAAGGCTTCATCCTCAAAGTAGGTGCCCAAGAGAGGGCCCACTTAACTCAATCTTTTGAAATATCTTAACATGCAAAGGAGTTAATTCTAAGAAGCCAACTTGGGTGCCCAAGTTGGGTCCAAGTCATTTCTTGTTAACTAAAACATTTCTCAACACCATTCGTGCAAGAATAGTCATCCCCTATTAACAAAAGGTAGTCCCTATTATCTATCATGCACCTCAAGTCATTAATCATGCATTCCAAGTTAACTGAAGTCAACTAGCATTCAACTAAAACTAACTAAAGATAATTGAACCATAACTAAACTGAACTAAACTGATTCTGAATTGAACTACACTAAACTAAACCAAACTAATCTGAATTGAACTGAACTAAAATTCATGCATGCAAACATCAAACCCTAACTCCTAGGATCTTTACATGCATTCAGAAGTGTTATCTTTTACTCTGAATAGTTAACTAAACTCAAGGTGAGTTTCACCTACCATGTGGGCACCCCATGTGCTCCTATTATTTAGGAACTCAAAATGGATGCCCTTGCATGCTCCTAACATTTATAATTAATTACAAATGTCAATTAACATGATTATTTCATCAAATATTAATCTCTTCCTAATCCTAGTGTTAATGAACACATTCCATGGACTTAGGAGATACATTAAATAAATAATATTTAGGATTGCAATTAAATGGCATCCTATTTCCAACATTCTCCCACTTGACATTATACATTATAATTATTCTAAACAAGGAATAATAATTTTAAATCAAGTACAGGACTCAAGTCCAATGGCCTTCCTGCACCACGATAACTTTTCTGTAGGAACTAGTTTTGTAAGATAATTTGTAGCATTAATCAAAGTGTAAAATTTCACAATTAATACCTTCCCACCTTCAACCACATCTCACACAAAGTGATACTAAACCTCAACATGCTTAGTATGAGCATGATACATAGGATTTTTGGCTAAACAAGTAGCACTCTGACTATCACATTCAAGTATAACTTGCTTGCAATTAAAACCAATACCTTTTCCAAGTCTTTGTAACCAAACTACCTTTTTAGAGGCATGTGTCGTAGTCATGTACTTTGCTTTTGTGGTGGAAAAGCAACTGTGGGCTGCCTCTTACTCATCCAACTAACCACAGCGCCAAAAAAAGTGTACACATAGCCACTTGTCGACCTTCAACTATTCAGATCTCCTGCCCAATCCAAATCAAAAAAACCCTATATTTCCAATGATCTATGCATAATATCAATATCATTAGAACCATGATAAACTAAACAGTAATTAGAAGTCCCTCATAAATATCTAAACACCCTCTTAACATAATTCCAATGTTCTTTACCAGGGTTAGACATAAACCTACTAAGAACTCCCATTGCTTGGGCTATATCTGGTCTCATACAAACCATTGCATACATTAAACTACCATTTGCACTAGCATATGGAATTTCAGGCATTTCCTCATAATCAAGATCAGATTTAGGACTCATGTCTAAACTTAACTTTGTGCCAACTGGTAAAGGAATATTAACTACTTTATTGTACTACATGTTAAACCATTTCAAACTAGTATCAAAATAATTGCTTTGACTTAAGCAAAGCTTTTTATTACCTTTATCTCTAATGATCTCCATACCGAGGATATATTTTGCAGCCCCTAGATCTTTCATCTCAAATGTGCTTGAGAGTTGTGCTTTCAATTCTTTGATCATTACCTTCTTGTTACCAATAAACATGTCATCAACATACAAGATAATAATTAAAAGTTGATCATCAATAACATTTATGTAAACACAATGATCTTCCTCACTCCTAACATAACCAATTTTCAATGTGAAAGCATCAAACTTCTGGTACCACATTCTGGGTGACTGTTTCAATCCATATAAAGATCTATTTAACCTGTAAACCAATTCTTATTTTCCTTTTACAACAAAACCATCAGGTTGTTTCATATAAATCTCCTCATCAAGATTCCCATGCAAAAAAATAGTTTTCACATCCATTTTCTCAATTTCAAAATCATAAGTAGCAACAATTGATAAAAAGAATCTAATAGAAGTTAGTTTAGCAACAAGAGAGAATATTTCATTAAAGTCAACTCCCTCTCCCTGGGAGTAGCCCTTGGCTACTAATCTAGCCTTGTACCTTTCGATATTACCATCTACACCAATCTTCTTTTTAAAGATCCATTTACAACCAATGTCCTTTCTTCCTTTGGGAAAACTCTCAAGATCCCATGTGTCACAAGTATCCAAGGATTCCATTTCCTCATGCATAGCTTGTGACCAAAGCTTGTTCTCATCTGAGAACAAAGCTTCCCTGTAAGAATTGGGTTCATCATTAGTACTCATTAAAGAAAAAATACAATAGAAATTAGGTGGGATATACCTATCAATGGGATTTCATTGTCTTGTGGATCTTCTCAAAGGGGTTTCTACTTGTTCCTCAATATACTCATCTTGAGCATCTATTTCAAAAGAAATCTCTGAACTCTCCTCTTCCAATCCATTCAATTGTTCTTCAACATGTGCATCTTTTTTCTTCTGATTATTTATCTCAAAATGCACTATTCAAGAACTATCATTCTCCTTTAGTTGTTCTTCTCCTGAATAAGCTCTAAATTCCCTAAAAATCACATCTCTAGACAAAGAAACTTTTCATGTTAGTGGATTCCAAAGCTTGTATCCTTTTACATTTTCACCATAACCTATGAATATGTATTTATGTGCTTTAGGATCCAATTTAGATCACTTTTCTTGAGGCACGTGAACAAAATCCTCACAACCAAAGATCCTTAAATGTGCAACACTAGGCTTCTTTCCTAACCATATTTCATAAGGAGTTTTATCTTCAATAAATGAACTAGGGGATCTATAAATTAAATAGCAAGTACATATCACCTCAGCCCATAGGGACCGATCTAGCTTAGCACTACTTAACATACTCCTAGCTCTTTCCATTAAGGTTTAGTTCATCCTTTCTGCTACTCCATTTTTTTGAGGTGTATATGGAGTAGTTTTTTGTCTCACTATTCCTGCATGCTTACAATAATCATCAAATTCCCTAGAACAATACTCATCACCATTATCTGATCTCAACACTTTTATCTTATGATCTAATTGTTTCTCAACCAAATCCTTAAATTCCTTAAACTTATTAAACACATCAAATTTGTTATGCATAAAATATATCCAAGCGTATCTTGAGACATCATCAATAAATGTGACATAGTATCTAGATTTTCCAATAGAGTCAATATCCATAGGGCCCATTACATCTGAATGAATAATCTCTAATAATATTTTAGCTTTATTTGAACCACTAGGAAATTTAGATCTAGATTGTTTTCCAAACACACAGTACTCACAAAAGTCATTTTTTCCAATATTATAATTAGGAACACCATCAACCAAATTTTTATTAAGAATAGTCCTAAGACCTTTTTCACCTATATGGCCCAATCTATGGTGCCATAGCATACATGTATTTTTCAGCTTTAGTTATATTGGATAAAATATTTACATTGGAGGTATTTAGCTAAAACAAAATCCCAACCCGAGATCCTTTAGCAACCACCATATTCCCTTTCACCAATCTGCAACTACCTTTGTCAAATGTCACATGCATTCCAGAATCATTGAACTTAGAGACAGAAAGTAGATTTCTAGCAAGTCCTGGAATATGTAAAACATCATTAAGGGTCTTAACCCTACCATCATTGAAACACAATTTTACCTCTCCTTTGCCAACAACCTTTGTTGTGTTGTTGTCTCCACAGAAGGCATCCCCTCAATCATATGCAATATACTTAGTGAACCACTCCCTATTAGGAGTCATATGATAGGAGCAACCTGAATCAATAAGCCAAGAGTTATCAACAATAGTATTAGAAGAAATGACTAATGCATCATTACTGTCATCTGTGGATTTGTCTGTAGAAGCATCAAAACTCTTTTTCTTGCTCTTACAATCCTTTTTAATATGTCTAGTTTTTCCACAATTCCAGCACTTTACCTTACTCTTACTAGGGGTTTTAGACTATCCTTGTGACTTACCCTTTCCTTTCTTGTCTACCTTAGATTCCTTCTCTTTAGGCCTACCTCTTACAAACAAGGCATCTTGGGAGCTAGTTTTAGACTTCCTCCTCATCTCCTCTGATAGGAGAGTAGAAATTATATTCTCCATCTTTAGATCTGCACCATTACCACTGATTGCAATAATTAGATTTTCCCAAGAATCTGGTAAAGAACAAAGTAGAAAAATGCATTTATCCTCATCTTCTAGCTTTACATCTACAGATGCTAATTGACTGAGAATTAAATTGAAAGCATTTAAATGTTGTGCTATAGAATCACCATCTTTTATTTTTAAAGAATACAACTGCATTTTCAAATACAACTTATTGGTGAGACTTTTAGTTTGATAAATATCACCTATTCTCTTCCATAATTTATATGCAGTATTTTCTTCTAAAACATTCAAGAGAATAGCATCAGCAAGACATGATCTAATTGTTCCTCTTGCCTTCTTATCTAACTTATCCCAATCCTCATCTGAAATAGTTGTAGGTGTCTTTGTCTGATTATTAATAGCTAACCACTGATCTCTTTCTTCAAGAAATCTTCCATTTTTAATTTCCACATTTCATAGTTAGATCCATTGAAGCTTTCAATATCTAAACGAGAATTCATTGTAACAAAACTTATTTCCAAAATCAGCAAATAACTAAAATAATAAAAGCTCCCACTAAGCCAATAAATCCTTCAATATTTAAGAGAAAGGCAACCCAATACTCCACCCAACCTCAGCTCTGATACCAAATGTTGAAAATTGAGGTGTTTCCTTAGCTTAATACTTTGTAAAAATTTAAGATTGCTGATATAAATATGCTTTCCTTTGTTACAGATTCTTTGTAGGTGATTATCTAATTAATCCATTTTACTATTTGTAGAATGAAGATAGAAGTTGTAAAAGAATTAGACAAGATATTAGAAAGATTACACAAACATATACCATGGAGAAACCCTTTCGGGAAAAAACTCCACCAAGAATTAATCTATTATTCAATCTTTGAAGTAGATTACAATAGCTCCAATTCTTGCTTGAGAATGCTTCTTTTTCCGTCACCAAATCTTCTTCACAACCTACAATAAAATGCCAGTATTGGCATGGTGTGATGGTTTCTAGGTGGCATTGTTGTTCTTGCCACCAAGGTTCAAACCCCATTGGAGTGGTATTGTTGAATGGTTGTATCCGATTCATAGCTCCGGTCAAAAGCGTTTACCCCTTGAATAAATAAAACAACCTACAATAAAATTGATAATAACTCTCTTCAACTTTCTTGAGATAAATAGGATTTGATCAACTTTGTAAACTCAACATGAGTTACAATTACAATGCTCAAGCCCTATCCCTAAAAGGTATGCCTATCTCTTGCAAGTAAAGTTATGTCATGAACAATGTCAAATCCTCATCTTCATGCATTTGGGCATCCCAAACTGAAGTAGCAACTCAACCTTCATTTTGTAAATGTCTTCAAGGCTTCATCCTCAAAGTAGGCATCCAAGAGAGGGCCCACTTAACTCAGCCTTCTAAAATATCTTAACATGCAAAGGAGTTAATTCCAAGAAGCCAACTTAGGCGCCCAAGTTGGGTCCAAGTCATTTCCCGTTAACTAAAACATGTCTCAACACCATTCATACAAGAATGGTCATCCCTTGTTAACTGAAGGTAGTCCCTATTATCTTTCATGCAACTCAAGTCATTAGTCATGCATTCCAAGTTAACTAAAGTCAACTAGCATTCAACTAAAACTAACTGAAGATAACTAAACCATAACTAAACTAAACTAAATTAAACTAATTTTGAACTAAACTAAACTAAACTAAACTAAACTAAATTGAACTAAACTAAATTGATCTAAACTAAATTGAACTGAACTTCATGCATGCAAACATCAAACCCTAACTCCTATGATCTTTACATGCATTTAGAAGTGTTATCTCTTACTCTAAATAGTTAACTGAACTCAAGGTGAGTGTCACCTACCATGTGGGCACCCCATGTTCCCCTATTATTTAGGAACTCAAAATGAATGCCCTCACATGATCCTAACATTTAGAATTAATTACAAATTTCAATCAACATGATTATTTCTTCAAATATTCATCTCTTCCTAATCCTAGTGTTGATGAACACATTCCAAGGAATTAGGAGATACATGAAATAAATAATATTTAGGATTGCAATTAAATGGCATCCTATTTCCAACAACGAATGAGTCCCCTTTGGCCCAAAATTCAAAATCAATTCAAATTTATGGTGGATTTTTATTTTCTAAGATCTAAGGTAGGCCTATGATGTATTTTCGGGAATTATTGTATAATTAAGTATAAATATAGGGTTTTTCTACTCATTTCACCCCCAACCAATCAATTAATCAATCACTTAAGCATTCTAGGCATTTCAAGCATTTTCAAGTCTACATCTATTGGAGCTATTACTTGCATGTCTACAACATTCTACTTCAAGAATTTGGTGAGTTGTAGCATTGTCTTTGTTCATTCATTGAATTCTCTTTCCATATTTCATTTCTTTTTCAAGGGTTTAATTACCAACATGGGGTTTGACCAAGGAAAACCCCTATTCACTAACCCTACAACAATTTTTCCCTCTTTGCATGTGATTTGTGGGTCTAGGTTGTAGATTTTTCAAAGAGAAAGATTGGAAAAGTTTTCAAAAAATTATCAAATCTATTCAAAGTTGTCAAAACCCTAAGAGAATCTTGGAGAACACCTATAGGTAGAATTTGACAGTTTCAGACCCAAATCTGAATCAGGAGCAGAAGAGCAAACTGAAGGCTATAGTTTCCTATTTTGAATTTCCAGAAATCTAGAGGTGGAATGATTCTCCATTATTGTCGAATGAGTCCCACTACTAAAGCTTAAACAAGAATTTTGAAGATCTAAGTACCTAGTTGTCTAAAACCTGTTCTGACAAAATCTTCCTGAAGCAGGACTAAGTCACCCAGCTTGGTGTATGAGTCCCAGTTGGGATCAATAGTGAATTTTTTAAGATTCTAGAGCTCCATTCTATCTCTCAAGTTTCAAAGTGCACACTTTTAATCTCATAGTTTAATGTTATAGTTTACTTGCATTTCTTGATTTTTTTACATATCACATTGTGTTTTCAAACATCTTGCATTTTCTAGGTTTACATTTGGTAGTGACTCTCTTTTATCAATTTTCAGCCTTTAGGACAATCCCCTTTGACATATTTCAATGACATTTGCATTGGAAACCCAAGGGTTTGTTCTTGAGGGAGCCATTAATATTTCTGTACCTCTCTCCTTTCAGGTTCAAAACCCTAGAAGTGTTAGAGAAGCCCCACACAAAAATCTTTGGTTCACTTTGGTGAACCTACATTTAGAACATCATATTTTTTATTTAGAGTGTATTTACATCCTAGGAATAGCTTACATTAACATTGCATTGCATTTTGAATTGTTTAATTTTCATTCTAGGATTTCATAATTTGCATTAGTGAAAAGTTCATTTAGCTTGCATTATTGCACTTAATTTCATTAAAAAAATAGTAATTTTTTGTATTTTCATGTCATATTTGCATCAAAAAATTTAAAAAGCATAAAACAATTCAAAAATTCTAAAAAATTTCAAAAAAAAATCAGTACCAAGACTAATTCGCCACTTGGGGAAAATCAGTCCCCTTGCACATTTTGCATTGCATTCTTTGGCATTTAATCTTTATTTTCTGATTTTTTGTTTTTTGTTCTTACCTTTCTATTTCTATTTATGGATTTGTTGTTTCATTCAATTTCTTGCATTTAGTTTGATATCATTCATCTTTTGCAATCTAAAATTTTCATCATGGATGTTTGTTTTAGTAAGATTTGGATGTCATTAAAGTCCTTAGTGGATGTGTCAAGTTGTGATTTTGGAACTGATCCTAATGACATTGAACTCACTCATGCTTCTTCAACTCCTAATGAATGTCCTCTTGATGTTGACATCATTGGAGAAGATGATGATAGTATGGATAAGTTCCTAAATGATCGCCTTGACAACCTTGAAGCTAATGCATCCTTTTATCCATCCATGAAACAATAAGACCTTCCTACAATACCACCTCTTGAGTTGTTTGGTTACTTACATACTAAAACAAAATTTGAACCTAAGTTTCCTACACAAGGTGAGCATAGTTCCTCTAAACAAGTAAACACTCAACCATTTTATGATGACAAAGTAACAAACACTCCCATCAATATTAAAGACACAGATGGAAAAGGCTTCACTATCTTGAGCAAACAAGGATGTAACACAACAAGTGAAAATGAAATACATCAACTCTTAGAGCAATTACCAACCAATGAAAATACCAAGGGGATAGGCTATCAACATCCCCCCTCATAACAGCAAGCCTCCTAGAGAATATCTAAGGCTTTGTGATGATGGTACGGTGATCTTTGATTCTCCCCCTAATCTAAATACCCTTCTTCCTAGGGAGCAACCCTTGAATAATAACAATGGTAAGAATGACAGGATCTCATTGGGTCCTCTTCCTTCAATCATAGAAAAAGGTGAGTCCAACAAATGCAAGAGACCTTACAAGTTACAAAACTAAATTTTCCTCTCCACCCACCACCTGAAAGTGAAAGGAAATTACAAATACTTTTAAACAAGGAACTCATAATATTACCCAACTGTGAATAGGTTGGTGATATATCCTAAAGATGCCAAAGTTCCAAATTGTGCATATCATCATGTTCTTAGACATAGTAATGATCAATGTTGTACATTGAAATAAATACTGAGCAAGTATCACTTTGATGGCAATGATTTCTATCCAGTGATCACATAATATACTCTGCTACTCCTTGTCATGAAATAGTTGTAGAATCTTCCATTTTCACTATTTCATAACCTTTCCCATCACCTCCCCCAGCTCATTTCTTGACTCTCACTTAGTGAGGGCACAAATTTGTTAGCCTTGTCCTAGAAATGCAATTATCAATGTCCCTTAGCTGTGTTTTTCACCTTTCGCTTATACATACTGAGATTGGGAGGAAGATGACTTACTCGATAGTTGACTTGCATTTTCCTTACTAGTCTTTGCATTTTCTTTTGTGTGATTGCATGTGTGTAATGTGATCCCCTATGATTTTATGTTTGATGTTCTCTCTCTTTGTGACATTCCTCTATTTGTACCTTCATTCTTCTCTATGACGTGCATCTCTTTCACTTTTTGTTTTGTGTTTTCCTTTTGGGGATGACACAAGGCATTGAGACATTCATGTCTCTTTCATGTTGGCCCAAAAGTCCTTCTTTTCCTTTACCTTTTTTGCTTGTGTTTTTCTTTTTTTCTTGTGTTTTCCTTTTGGGGATGACACAAGGCATTGAGACATTCATGTCTCTTTCATGTTGACCCAAAAGGCCTTTTTCTTTTTTTTTACCTTTTTCCCTTATCTTTTTCTTTTTGTCTTGCGTTTCCTTTTGGGGATGATGCAAGGCATTTAGACATTCATGTCTCCTTCATGTTGACCCAAAAACTTTTCCTTTTCTTTTTCCTTTTCTTTTTCATTTGTCTTGTGTTTTCCTTTTGGGGATGATGCAAGGCATTGAGACACCCTATGTCTCTTCCATGTTGACCCAAAAAAAATTCTTTTTTTTCACTCTCTTTCTGTCATTCTTCTAGTTCTATGTGTATTTGGGGGATGATGATAGTTCCAAGCTCCTTACTAAACATTGCAGCAATGAACATACTAACCCCAAATCCATAGATCCCTTATGTGTTTGGTGTTTTCATTTTGGGAGCAACCCCTTCCTTTTCTTTTTTCTTTCCTTCACATGATGTAGCCTTACTTGGAAACATATGACTTGGCACAGGGCTTTTCAAGTTGGCTCTCATGTCTTCTTTGTTTGCATTTTTCATTTGCTACTTTAAAGTAATTTCTCATAGTATGGTGTTAGTAATTCCTTTAAAGTGGGGGCATAAATTGGCATTATTCTTTTGCATTTTTCCTTTCCTAGTTCTTAGTGTAGCCTTCTTACTTCATACTATGTGTTTTTCACTTTTTGGATGACATTGGGTATAGTGTCCTTCATGAGCATGATCTATCCTAGCATATTACATTCCTCTTAGTGGCTAGATGCAACGCACTACATCCCCTAAGTTGTGAATTTTCTATTCTTTGATCAGTCCTCTCTTGGAGACATAAGGCACAATGTTCCCTAAGTTAAAGACCTCGCATAAACTAAGCAATACTCCTTTGAACATTTTTTTCATGTTGCATTTGTTGTTATATGGCCACCTTGCATAACACAACTTGTATGCCTGTGGTTCCATCACGTTTTTTCATGAGCTCCAAGCATACAAATTTTTTCTTCTCTCGTGAAGCTCAAAAAGCCATTTTCTTTTTTGGTGCCTTATTAAAGATATCAGGAGGTATAAATTTGGTATGGTTGAGCAAGAATCCCATTCTGAGGCATGACTTTCCCCATAGCCACCTGCGTGTGTATGAGTACATACCAGCCATGATTGTATGTTTCTCACCTTCTAGGACTTCTCACCCGATGGAAAGCCATGAGTTTCATCGCCCTAGAGTGAGTATGTGTTTTCCTAACAAACAGCCTAGATCTGATCCACATTGGGATGGACAAACGATTGAAGCTTGATCCAATTCTCTCATTTCTTTCTTCCTTTCTTTTTCTCCTTTTCATCTTTGGTAGTGTATGATTGGCCTTGTCGTTGCTCTTTATATCATTTTCATGTGTGTTCTCTTGTGCTTATGTTTGGTTTGGTATGAGATATTGATCCTAGGGGCTTGATCACCCCTCTCGATTGTTGTTGCTTCATCTTTCTAGCATTGGTGCATTCAGATCCCTCTTGATGTGTGTGTTTGGCTACTTTAGTGTGAGTTTGAAGTAGGCTCATCCTCTCACTAAAGTGGGGGCTAAATGTAGCGTAGAAAATGGATCTTTGGACATTTTCACAGTCATTTGGGTCCTTCTTGTGGATGTTGGCTTAGTTTTGTGTTGATTTAGTGTTGCAATGTGGTTAACACATTCACATTAGGTCTTGGGCCCTTGTGAACTAATAAGAATTTTATGATGCCTTGAAAAAGTGTTGTGAAGTGTTGTAACACACCTTCACACCTTTCTAGGATATTATTATTATATTTCACCTAAATAACCTCTTTTTATCATTTACCAAGCCTTATTTCAAAGTGTTGTAAACTGTTCTAACAAACTCACACTTTTCTAGGCTTGTCATTAATAATTGGACCTTTCTTATGCTTTAATTGGCCACATTTTACATTTACAGGCCTTACTTAAGTATATTTTTAAAAATAATCTTGATAAACATCATTTAAAATATCTAAATTTTGGAACCCTCTTTAAATTCCTTAGGTGGGACCCATTCACCATTAGGGGCGAATGAGTCCCCTTTGGCCCAAAATTAAAAAACAATTCAAATTTCTAGCAGGTTTTTATTTCCTAACATCTAAGGTCGGCCTGTGATGTATTTTCATGAATTATTGCATAATTAAGTATAAATATAGGGTTTTTCTACTCATTTCACCCCCAACCAATTAATCAATCAATCACTTAAGCATTATAGGCATTTCAAGCATCTTCAAGTCTACATCCATTGGAGCTCTCACTTGCATGTCTGTAACATTCTACTTCAAGGGTTTGGTGAGTTGTAGCATTGTATTTTTTCATTCATCATTCTCTTTCCATATTTCATTTCATTTTCAAGGGTTTAATTACCAAGACAGGGTTTGACCAAGGCAAACCCCTATTCACTAACCCTGCAACATTTTATCCCTCTCTTTGCATGAGATTTGCAGGTCTAGGTTGCAGATTTGTCAAAGACCAAGATTAGAAAAGTTGTCAACAAATTATCAAAGCTATTAAAAGTTTTCAAAACCCTAAGAGAAGCTTGGAGAACACCTACAGGTCAAATTTGACAGTTTCTGACCCAAATCTAAATTAGGAGCAAAAGGGCAGACTAAAGGCTACAAATTCCTATTTTGAATTTCTAGAAATCCAGAGGTGGACTGGTTCGCCATTAGTGGAGAATGAGTCCCACTGACTAGGCTTAAATAGGAATTTTGAAGATCTGAGTACCTAGTTGTCTGAAACCTATTCTAAAAAAACTTCCCGAAGCAAAACTAAGTCACCCAACTTGGTGTATGAGTCCCAGTTGACATCAATAGTGAATTTTTCAAGATTCCAGAGCTCCATTCTATCTCTCTCCAATTTCCAAGTGCACACTTTTAATCTCATAGTTTTTTGTCACAGTTTACTTGCATTTCTAGGTCTTTTTGCATATCACATTGTGTTTTCAAACATTTTGCATTTTCTAGGTTTACATTTGGTAGTGACTCTCTTTTATCAGTTTTCAACATTTAGGACAATACCCTTTGACATATTTCAATCACCTTTGCATTGGAATCCCAAGGGTTTGTTCTTGAGTGAGCCATTAAGATTTTTGTACCTCTCTCCTATTAGGTTCAAAAACCTAGAAGTGTTAGAGAAGCCCCGCACAAAAATCTTTCATTCAATAAGATAAATCCAGTCAATTATTTCTTGAATCATGGAAAAATAAGGGTTTCCCAAAGTGGAAAGGTAAGTCAAGAGACTGAGAATAGACCCTATCTTTCTATTTTCATTAGGAAATGAGATCCTCACAATAAATTGACTAACAACCCTTAGGTGAATCAACCCAGTGTGAGAATCTTCAGATGTCCTTATACTTTGAGGATGAGGGTCAAGGTCAAACAGTCCTTTTGGGAGAAAAAATAAAAATAGTAAATCAACCTAATTATGCCAATTCAAACTTGAAACAGTAATATGAAACTCAATATTAGCATAACCAAAAAATAGATTGTAGATCTAAGAAGGTCAGAAAGGTGTTTACCAATCACCAAAAGTAAGTTTCTGAAGGAAAACTAGGACTCATTCGCCCATGGGTGAATGGGTCTTTTTTCAAGGTTTTTCTACAACTTTTGGGAGCCTTTGATGTTGATTTGTAGCTTCTAATTTATCCAGCTTTCAGTACTAGAAAGTTGGAAATTAGATCTATAGATTAGATTATGTGATTTGAAAACAACTTTGACAAATTTTTCTATAAGATTCAAAAATTTAAAATGGCTAAGACCAAGTAACAACCACTCAATGTGAGATTCAAAAAATTTAAAATGGATAAGGTCAAGTAGCAACCACTCTACAAAATATCTAAGACCAAATTTTGAATCCAAACAAGAGAGTACAAATGATCAAAATTGAGCAAAAAAGAACAAAATCACAAAAGAAAACTCGCATATCATCGTTGATTCATCTCCCTTGCTTCTCCTCCATTCTTTCTCAAGTTGCAAAGCATTTCCCTCAGATTTTGAAGAGCTAGAATACTTGCAAATGATAATTACAAGACAGCAAGAACTTTGGAGAAATGTGGTTGTTAAAAACAAAATGGAAGAGAAGACCTTTTATAGAAAATATTTTGAACAGATGGACAAGATCAATCTTCTAGAAAGATTCCAAGATAAATGGTTGAGAGGACATGCAACACAGAGGAATGCAGGTTATGAAATGAATGGACAAGATTGAGAAGAGGCCAAAGTCAATCGACAGTTGAGATTCAAAATTGAGATAGTGGAGGGAGATAATGAAGAAATTAAAAATTAAAATCATTTAATTCATGAGAAGGAATCTTTAACCAAGTGGAGGCATAAATAATTTATTTAAATTATTTATTTGAGGAAAAGGAAAGTGGGCATTTAATTAAAATGATTTATGCAACCATTTTAATTAAATAGGAGGAAATAGAAAAAGAGATATTAAATAATTAATTTGAATCAATTATTTAATAAGGGAGAAATGTCAAAAGATAGTCAACTAATTTAAAATTTATTTGACTATAGAAGAATCAAAAGATTAATGAATAGACAAACAATTAATAATAATTATTTGACTATAGACGAATAGTAAAGAAAAAATAATTAAATAATAATTTATTTAATTATAGAAGGAAAGAGTGTTAACGATGCAATTAAATAAATAATTTAATTGATCAAAAGAGAATAAAGATCAAGAAAAGAATTAATTAAATAATTAAAATTATTTAATTCATAGAGGAATGTGATCAAAGATAATAATTAAATAATTAAAATTACTTAATTATGTCATGAAAAAGACCAAGACGATGGAAAAATGACGCTCGCAGACCAAGACATTTTTCAGTGTCTACATTTTTCCCCTCTCTGACATAATGTGATTTGAGCATTGTGTCAAAGAATAAAGAAGAAAATCAGGTTCAGATCATGCCCCAATGTTCCCCAGAGGTCGAGATTTGAGATCAGGAAGTCACCCGACATTGATACTTCATAAAATAGAACTGATTCAGGATTCACCCTGAGTTCCAATCCTAATGAGTCATCAGAAGTGTTGTGCAGTAAAATGCATACCCTTGCATTTTCACACTTGTTTGGGCTCGCCTTGCTTTATTTATGCTACTTTATGGCTTAATTGGTCCTATTTTGTGTCCACAAGCCCTATGAATTACATCTTTTTACTAGTTAATCTCAACATTCTCCAATGCATAAATGATAATTTAAGGACTCCATCTGTGTGTCCCTAATTTTTGGGTTGAGACTAAAATGCCACCTAGGGAATCTTTATCCCCCAAAGGTCTCGGGACCTTGATTTTGAGGTATCTTAGTTGGGGCCCTTTTTGGTGTCTGTGCCCCAAGTTTCATGGCTTGGGACTTAGATGCCACCTTGGTGTGTCTTAGTCCTCCTTTAGTCATTATCAGGATTTAATTTCAAATTCTAGCGGGATTTAGCCTCCTTTATTTAATGAACTCATATGTCGGCCTGGTGAGATGTAATTTTGGGATATTAAACATAGATAAGTATAAATACAAGGTTCCTTATCTCATTTTTCATCCTAGGAAATCTATCAAGCAATCTAAGCAGTCAAGTCTTTTATGAGAGAATTCAAGAGTAGATTCATCAAGCATTTGAAGCCATTATCAAGATTCAAGCATCATATCAAATATTTTTCTTGCATCATGTGTGTTGTTGTGCTAACATTTGTGATGTAGGGTTTTGATTCAAGCAAAGCAATTCAACATCATTCCTGTGGTTCAAGATCCATATCCATTGCAGCCATTACACACAAGTTTTTAGACTTTATAAGGGTTTGGTGATTTGTGGAATTGCATGTTGTTCATTCACCATTCCCTTCATTATTTCTATTTCATTTCAAGGTTTGATTACCAACAAGGGGTTTGACCAAGGCAAACCCCCATTCACTAACAAACAACAAGTTTTTCTTTCTTGCATATTTGTGATTGTAGATCTAGGTTGAATCCTTGAAGATCATTTAGAGTGAAAAGTTGTAAAAGTTTAAAAGTTTCATTACAAAGTTGTCATATTCACGGAAACTCACCTACAGGATGAATTTGTAAGTTTCAGGACCTGAGATCAGAAAGGAAGCATGTGGAGACCTTGGAGCTCAGGATCACATTCAGAGTTTGTAAAAATTTAGAAAAGGACTAATATGCCATCTTGGGCATCTTAGTCCTCTCGGGCGTATTTTTTAGAGATTCCTTCATATTTGATTTTGACATCCAAAGACTTCGTATTTGCCCCAAAAAATGGCAGTGGGACTAATATGCCATCCTGGGAATTTTAGTCCTCCATAGCGCTTTTTGGCAGCTTCTTTACATTTCCAGAATCCTCATAGATTCTCCAAATCTCCCAAGTACACATGCATATTATCTTGTTGTTGCATAATTCCATTATTTCCATCTCTCATTTAGCTTGCATTTCTAATTCTAGGTTGTTTTACATATCACAGTGTGTTTTCCAACATATTCTTTTCCAAGCACTTGCTTGGTGGTGAACCCCTTTAAAGCTAGGAAATCCCCCTCCTAGGTCCTCCTCATTGTGAATTGACTAACGTTGTGAGGTTGTTAGTCAATCCAATTGATACTCCTAGGACATTATTGAGTGATTAGTGGAGAAATAGTGATATTCCACATATCCATTTTCCCTATTAATCATTTTGGTGAACCTGACTCTTTTAAGCATTCATTTTTTATTCGGAGTCCATTAAAACCTTAGATCTAGATTGAATCCATTCTTGCATTGCATATTGCATTAGTGGAATTGCATCTAGGGTTTCTCATATTTAGTGAAAATTGCATTTAGGGTTTCTCATATTTTCATTAGTGAAAGTACATATAGGTTGCATTTTTTTATTTCTTGCATCATTTCATTTCATTCAAAAACTGAAAATTGCATTGTTCTTCATCTTCATTACATTTACAAACATTCTTATTGTATTCAAAAGTGAAAAAAAAAATTGCATTCCATATTGTATTCAATTGCTTGTTCCTAGTTACTTTTGCTTGCACTTATTTGCACATTTTTCTATTTTTGAACATCAGTATCTTGCATAGGCAATCTATCAACACTGTTGACATTCTAGAATTCACTGCTTTTCTGCAAAAAACCTCTACTAGGACTAAAACACACTTCTTGGCATCTTGGTCCTTCGTAGGATTTTTGCCTCAGAAGTCTCTCTCTGTTGTGTGTTGTCTATTTCAGTCCCTAGAACTTTAGAATCTCACCAGGAGAACCAAGATTCCCTTCCTGGCATCTTAGTCCCTGTTGACTTTAACTCTCCAGTTTTTAGGATCTAAAATTGAAAGGAAAATTAGATGTGAAAACAATTCTCCTAACATCAATACCTCAAGAAAGAATGTAGATATACTTTTAAATTTTACAATTTCAGTCCAATTAAGATGCACTATGAAATAGATAACAGAAACAGAGTATTTGAAAATCACACATGAACACCAGATATACGTGGGAAAACCCTTATGGGAGAAAAAACCCAGCACACCAAGAGAAATCACTTTGTATTATAGTAATAGAGATTACATACAAATGACATACTTATCTTTCTGGTGTCTGTTTACAGCAACATTCACCATGAACAATCTTTTATAGGAACCTTCAAGTTACAGTCATTACAGAACAGAATACATCTACTGATCATACAACAATCTATTGAATCAACCTTCCAACCAACCAACCGATCACAAACTGCAATCACCGAGTATATCCATGTCAATCTCTTTCTGTCGAACTTCCTCATAGAACCGTCACAACGAACAACTTTCCAACTATTCAGATTCGACTTCTCCTATTGGTCCATGAGACTCCACATAGGACGGTCAATCAGTCAACAGAATTCACACTGTGTTTGCATCTCGGTGAGACACTAACAGTGTCTCGCCGATGCCACATAACCTTCATATCAATGTCACCAAGAGTAATCATTTTCGCCAAGATGTTCTATCAAGCTTTCGGTGTTACGCCAAAACACCAAGGAGTCACCCAGACCTATCGCTTTCGCCAGGAGATCATAGCGAGTCACCAAAGGTTATACCAAAGTCACAAGTCATATCGAGCTCCAAAGAATAATCGGCAAGACTTACATCTTTCGCTGAGAGAACATACCGAACTCCAAGACTTACCCCGAAGTTTTCATCCATCACCAAGAGTTATATCGAAGATCCCTTATCATCGGCGAGACTTACAGTCTTCGCTGGGACTTCTTCCCAAGATCATTCGGGTTACCCCGATAGCCATAGGCTATTGGCAAGACATCCTTCAGTCGCTAAGACATTTCTCTAAAACCCTTCCAGTTACACCGAACACCAAACGGTCGGCAAGACTTAACACTCTCGCCAAGACCTTTCCCCAATCGCTTTGAGTTACTCCAATGAATGTTTGGATGTGTCCCTGTTGGTGTGACCTTCACTGTTTGCTAAGATCTCACACTGAAATCTTTATGTTACAGAGAAGACATCATATGTATTCCTGTCGGCGAGACATTTTCACTTCGCCAAGACATCATAATGAAACAAACATGTTACTCTGATAAACCCAAGTGTTACACTGTCAGTGAGACATTGGCTATTCGTTGAGACTTCTCACCGAACCGACATAGGTTATCCCAAAGCCCATGGTCGCCATGAGTCTCCCCGATTTACGATTGAATGGCCTATCGGCCAAAGAACTCCATGTGATAAGAGGTCATAGCGAATACACTATGTCATAGTGAAGGCTCCAAAGAATAAGCGTTCGGCAAGACTTCTGCAAGGTCACAGCGACATATTCAAAACATAATGTATCAAAGCTACTAGTCAGCCAGACATGATAGATGTCATACCGACTTTGCTCCAATGGAGGTTTTAGCCTATATTGATTGAGGCATAATTCCAACAATCTCCCACTTGACGAAGATCATAAAGGCACCTCCAGAGCACAACATAACTTACTGAAAATCATTGGCACTAAGGCCCATTGAACTGGCACACCACCTGAACTTGTCTATGCTCACTAGCTTTGTCAATGAATTTGCAACATTCTCTAGAGTATCAACCTTTTCCAAACTGACCTTTCCATCCTCCACCATCTCTCGTACAAAATGGTACTGTACATCAATATGTTTCGTCCTGGCATGGATAGTAGGGTTCTTTGCAAGACAAATTGCACTCTAACTATCACAAAAAATAGTTATTTCCCTTGCATCAAAACCAATGTTAGAACACAAATGTTTCAACCAAACTGCTTCTTTACAAGCATGAGTAGCTGCCATGTATTCAGCCTCCGTAGTGGACAAAGCGACTACAGCCTACCGCTTACTCATCCAACTCACTGCACCACCATTCAACATGAAAATGTATCCATTGGTGGACCTCCTACTATCAATGTCCCCTGCCTAATCAAAATCTACATATCCATGAATGCTAAAAGTCCTCTATGATTCAACCAAGTTCCCATGGTAACATAAAGCAAAATCTGAAGTTCCCTTCAAATATCTAGACACTCTCTTCACAGCATCCCAATGCGTTCTTCTTGGATTAGCCATAAATTGACTAAGAACTCCCACTGCTTAGGCAATGTCTGGCCTTGTACAGACCATTGTATACATGAGACTACCAACCGCACTAGCATAGGGTACAATGGTCATGTCCTCCATCTCAGTAGGAGATTTTGGATAGTCCTCAATAGATAGCTTCGTTCCCTGCTTGACTGGAACCACTAGTTGTTTGCAATCATTCATACAAAATCTCTCAAGAACAGTCCTGATATACTTACTCTAATTGAGCCATAGTTTTCTATTCTTCTTGTCCCTGTTTATCTCCATCCCCAGAATATACCTTACTGCACCAAGATCCTTCATTTCAAACTTAGCAGACAACTGAGACTTAAGATCAAAAATCATTAGCTTACTATTGCCTATGAACAGCATATCATCAACATAGAGAGCAATAACAAGTACTTGATCACTTTCAGCTTTATAAATACGCAGTGATCAAATTTTGATCTCACAAATCCCAAAGACAATACAAAAGTATCAAATTTTTGGTACCACATTCTAGGTGACTGCTTTAACCCATACAGAGACTTCTTTAATTTGCATACCAGTTTTTCTTTACCTTTTTCAACAAAGTGCTCAAGCTGGGACATATAGATTTCTTCTTCAAGGTCACCATGAAGAAACGCTGTCTTCACATTCATCTATTTGACCTCTAAGTCATATGTTGCTGCAAGTGACCAAAGAAATCTAATGGACGTCAGCTTTTCTACAAGAGAAAATATTTCCCCATAATCGATTCCCTCTACCTGGGAATAACCCTTTGCAACCAGTCTTGCCTGGTACTTTTCTACACTGCCATCTAGACCAATCTTTTTCTTAAATACCCATTTGCAGCCAACAGCCTTTCTTCATTTAGACAAGGGCACCAGACTCCAGGTTTCATTCTTATCTAATGATTCCATCTCTTCTTCCATGGCTTCTAACCAAGAATCTGAATCAAACATTTTAAATGCCTCTTTTATAGTCCTAGGCTCATCAGTGCTAGAAATTAATGCATAGGCACAAGTAGAATCAATCAAAGAGAACCCATACCTATCTGGTTGTTTTCTTTCACGGGTTGACCTCCTCACTTGCTGAGGCTGAGGTTCTTCTTCTTTAGAACTGCTTGAGCTCTCCTCAGTTTTAGGTACATTTTGAATTTTCAATTCCTCTTTCTCTGGTGTAGGAGGAATTAATGCTACATCCTTATTATTTTCTGACTTTGTCTCTAACTGCAGATCCAACGTAGAAGGTTTCAGCTCACGAAAGATTACACTTCTACTATATACAACCTTCTTTGTATCAGGATTCCAAAGCTTTTATCCTTTTATGACAGCACTATAGCCAATAAAAATACATTTGACAGCCTTGTTCTCCAGTTTAGATCTCTTCACATTCGGCACATGAGCATATGCCTCACAGTCAACAAGAGTAGAATTTGGAGAACGATTAATTAGATAACATGTAGTAGATACAGCCTTAGCCCAAAATTTCTCCTCCAAGCTAGCACTACTAAGCATACTTCATGCTCTCTCCATCATTGTCCTATTGAACCTTTCTGCAACTCCATTCTGTTGTGGAGTATAAGGTGTAGTCTTGTGTCTTTTAATTCCATGGTCTTTACAGTATCTTTTAAATTCATCAAAACATAATTCACCGCCATTATCAGTCCTTAAGAATTTTATTTTTCTACCAGTCTGATTTTCAACAAGGTTCTTAAATTCCTTAAATCGGCTGAACACTTTTGATTTACTTTTCAAAAAATAAACAAATGCTCTTCTTGTATAATCATCAATTAATGACACATAGTATCTTGATTTAGATAAAGAAGGAACATCTACTGGACCAAACACATCCGAATGAATATAATCTAGCAAACCAGAAGATTTATGAGGACTGGAATAAAATGAAACACGGCGCTACTTTCCATATATACAATGCTCACAAAATTCAAATTCAAGATTACAATCTTCAAGCCCCTCAACCAGGTTTTTATTCTTCAAGGTTTTTAAACATTTTTCTCCTATGTGGCCTAACCTATGATGCCAAAGCATAGTCTTCTCTATAGGAAGTTTTACTTCCATAGAGTTTACATAATTAGGGATATTTCCCTCTTTACCTCCATGAGCAGCTTTCAGTGACTTTCCAGAGACTATTACATTGAACAGCATGTGCATCCAGCTTGTACAGGGTACCAATTTGAGCACCTCTAGCCAGCACCATTAAACCTTTAGTCATCTTGCAGCCATTTCTAGAGAACATGACTTGTACTCCAATATCATTCAGCATACTTACAGAAATTAAGTTTTGAGCCAGACCTGGTATATGCATTACATTATTGATTCCCTTCACTCTGCCATTAGGGAATTGTATTATGACTCTTCCACAGCCAACAATCTCTAAAGTTGAATCACTTGCGAAGTACACCTTTCCACCATTGTATTCTTCATACTTTGTTCACCACTCTATGTGAGATGTCATGTGGAAAGATGCTCCCTAATCAATCAGCCAAACATCATCTAATGCCTGTGTAGCCAAGGCTGCAATGAAGGCGTCACCATCACTATGAGAAGAACCATTATCGGAAGAACCCTTCTTCTTTTTCTCCTCTTTACAATCCTTTCGGACATGACCAGGTTGCCCACAGTTCTAGCACTTCACCTTGGACTTCTTGCCAGGAGACTTTGATCTCCCCTCTGATTTTGATTTTGACTTCTTGTCCTTCTTCTTTCCTTTCTCTTTCGGTCTTCCTTTGACAGCGCCATCTTAGAAGATTTCCTTCTCATCTCTTCTAACAGCAAAGAACCAACAACATCTTTCATCTTGAAACTGGATGTTGTACTCCCAATCTCCATCACTAGATGATCCCATGAGTCTGGAAAAGAACACAATAGAAGCATATAGTGATCCTCTTCTTTAGTCTTCACACCAATAGATGTTAATTGAGCAAGCAGCGTATTAAATGCATTCAAATGATTAGCCACAGACCCTCCTTCCTGCATTCTCAAAGAATATAGCTTCTTCCTCAGGAACAGTTTATTCACCAAGGACTTCCCCTAATAAATAGATGCCAGTCTCTTCCACAAAGAAGAGGCAATCTTCTCCTCATGCACATTCAGAAGTACTGAGTCTGCCAAAAAGAGGCACATCTGGTTTTTAGGATCTAAAATTGAAAGGAAAATCAGATGCGAAAATAATTCTCCTAACGTTAATACCTCAGGAAAGAATGTAGATATACTTTTAAATTTTACAATTTCAGTCCAATTAAGATGCACTATGAAACAGATAACAGAAACAAAGTATTTGACAATCACACATGAACACCAGGTATACGTGGGAAAACCCTTACAGGAGAAAAAACCCACCACACCAAGAGAAATCACTTTGTATTACAGTAATGGAGATTACATATAAATGACAGACTTATCTTTCTGGTGTCTGTTTATAGCAGCATTCACCATGAACAATCTTGTATAGGAACCTTCAAGTTACAGTCATTATAGAACAGAATACATCTACTGATCATACAACAATCTATCAAATCAACCTTCGAACCAACCAACTAATCACAAACTACAATCACTGAGTATATCCATTTCGATCTTTGTCTGTCAAACTTCCTCACAGAACTATCGCAACGAACAATCTTCCAACTGTTTAGATTTGGCTTCTCCTATTGGTCCACGAGACTCCACATAGGACGGTCAATCGATCAATAGAATTTGCACTATGTTGGCATCTCGGTGAGACACTAACAATGTCTCGCCGATACCACATAACCTTCATATCAATGTCGCCAAGAGTAATCATTTTTGCCAACATATTCTATCGAGCTTTCAGTGTTACGCCAAAACACCAAGCAGTCGCCCAGACCTATCGCTTTCGCCAGGAGATCATAGCGAGTCACCAAAGGTTATACCAAAGTCACAAGTCATATCAAGCTCCAAAGAATAGTCAGCAAGACTTACATCTTTTGCCGAGAGAACATACCAAACTCCAAGACTTACCCCAAAGTGTTCATCCGTCGCCAAGAGTTATATCGAAGATCCCTTATCATCGGCGAGACTTACATTCTTCGCTAGGACTTTTTCCTAAGATCATTCGAGTTACCTCGATAGCCATAGGCTATCAAGAAGACATCCTTCAGTCGCTAAGATGTTTCTCCGAAACCCTTCCAGTTACACCAAACACCGAACAGCCGGCAGGACTTAACACTCTCACCAAGACCTTTCCCCGATCGCTTTGAGTTACTCCGATGAACGTTTGGATGTGTCCCTGTCGGCATGACCTTCACTGTTTGGTAAGATCTCACACCGAAATCTTTATGTTACAGCGAAGACATCATATGTATTCCTGTTGGCGAGACATTTTCACTTCACCGAGACATCATAACAAAACAAACATGTCACTCCGATGAACCCAAGTGTTACACTGTCGGTGAGACATTGGCTATTCGCTGAGACTTCTCACCGAACTGACATAGGTTATCCTGAAGCCCATGGTTTTCATTAGTCTCCCTGATTTACAATTGAATGGCGTGTCGGCCAAAGAACTCCATGCGATAAGAGGTCATAGCGAATACACTATGTCACAGTGAAGGCTCCAAAGAATAAGCATTCGGCAAGAATTCTGCAAGGTCACAGTGACCTGTTCACAACATAATGTATCAAAGCTACTAGTCGGCCAAACATGATAGATGTCATACCGACTTTACTCCAATGGAGGTTTCAGCCTGTATTGATTGAGGCATAATTCCAACAAAAATTGCTTTTCTATATTTATGTGGGCTACCTTTAGTTTTTTGTTTCAGTTTCCTAAATTGTTGTTCTTCCAATTTCTTTCATTTCAAGTGTAATTGCAAGCATAGGACATTGTCTTCATTTCACTTTTTGTGGTTTATTCCTTATATTATTTGTAGTACTTTGTGTCCTACTACTAATACTATGGTTAGACGAAGTGCAAGACTCATGACATCCCGCGATAATAAAAAAACTCGTTGTGGATCTTGGGTTATCAAGCTCTCTTACTTCTGGTGTTGGCATTAGTTCATTAGGTATGGAACATACCTTTGACACCTCTTTTTCTATTCCTACCTTACCTACAAGTGTTGTTCCAAATTTCCAAACAATGGTTGATCATATTCCTCAAGAAAACATAATAAAAATGAATGAAAACTTAGCTCATTTACAAGATAGCGTGAGTATTGAAAACATTTCCAACACTATTATACCTACCATAAATAACCTTCACCACATGATGGAAAGTGATGAGGGATTTTAATTTGTGTGTAACATAGCTCAAATCATTAGAAAACATCTTCCTTCCACCACTAATGGTGCTCAAGGCTCAAACAACATTCCAAACCAAGGAGGAAGTCAAACTCCTCCCTCTTCAACCATAACCTCAATTCCCACCTATACCAATCCTCAAATGACCACCATAATGCAACCAAATAGTAACATCCTTCCTACCTCAAATATTTCCACTAGTTCTTATACCTATGTGGCATCCAATCTTATATCTCCTCCTATAAGCAATTCATTCACTAGTCCTTCCAACACATACATACCACCACCATATTCATCTCCATCACACACTACAAGTAATGATCCTATCATTAACCATCCCTTACAAAGTATTTCATCCATTCAATGCCAAGTTTCAACCATAAATCAAAATCAAAATGGTCCACCTTCATACTATGTCAAGAGCAAACCACTATCCTTGGAGATATTAAGAACTCTGGTGCCACAAGGTATAGAGATCCCTAGATTTGAGAAATATGGAGGAAAGGGAGATCCTACTAATCATGTTAATGCCTTTACTGCTTTGTGTAGTGACTTTATCCTTGAAGACAAACTTTTTGCTAAACTTTTTCCTCGATCCTTGAAAGACATTTCCTTGGATTGGTTTTCTGCATTACCAAATAACTCAATTCATTCATTCAATGAACTTGTTGAGGCCTTTATTAACCATTTCCAAGTGCACATGGTTCCTAAAATGATATTAGCTAATTTGATTAGAAGCAAGCAAAATGAGGGTCAAAAAGTCATTGACTTTATTTCACACTACCAATCGCTTTATTCCCAAATCAGTGTGAAGATTCTTGATTCCCACCTTCAAAAGATGTTTGTAGAAAACTTACAAATCAAGATAAGGGATAAGCTCACCATGATGAATTTCCCCCCCTTCATGCATTTATGCACTAGCCTTCAAGACTATCAAAATTTTGTAACCAATAGTGAATCAAAACCCACCCCCACCCATCCTGAAAAGGCCTAAGCTTCAAACCAAAACACTTACCAACCTTTTAGAAGATAAAATAAAAGTTTCCTTCAACTAAATTCCACCTCTCAACCTACCCAACCAGTTGACACCCAAGTAGCCGCTATAAAGAAGAGTAATCCTTATATCTTTTGGGATTTGCAAAGTCAAATTACACCCTTACCCGACACACTTCACAACATTATGACCCAGCTCTTAAAAAAAACATGCTTACCTTACCTCCCGTCTGACACCTTGATCCTAGCAAACCATTACCTTCGAGCTTTAGACATAATGCCTATTGTGCTTATCACCAACAAAAAGGACATGATACAGAACATTGCAAGCATCTTAAACATCTTGTGCAAGACCTCATTGATTCTAATCATATCCAAATTGGAGGTGTAAATGACAAAGGTAATAATTTTGTGGCTCCTCCCAACCAAAACTTACAAATCTTTACCAATCCCATACCCAACCATAATATTTCATTTGTTAAGGTTAGTGAAACTAAGCCCAATGTGATGAACGTTGACACGAATGATGAGAATATGAGCAATCATGAACAAAATCCTATGGATGATGAATAAGAGTTAATATTTAAATATTAGATAATGAAGGCAAGAAGTATGAAACAAGATGATGAAATACTATTTCATGAAGAGAGATTTTTCAAGATGGGATAAGTTGTAGAAAATAGTAATTAGTTTATAGAAATATAGAAAGCTTCATGGTGCCACTCATTGTTAAAATAATGATATACATTGAGGATTCTAAATTTAAGGAGTAACTAATTTATCATGAGAGGATTAAATTTATGATGAATAATGCTTAACTTTATTCTATTTTTAATGTCTTGGAAAACCTCCTTATCACTCACCCCAAGGGGTTAGACGTCTTACAAGGAATCAACTACATTGAGTATGTCATTTGATCCTAATATGTCATTATTTTCCTATTATTGTTATATATATATATATATATATATATATATATATATATATATATATATATATATATATATATATATATATATATATATATATATATATATATATATATATATATATATATATATATAATTTTTTTTAATCTCACTCCACCATCTCCCCCTCCTTACCAAGCCCAATTTTCTTTATAGGTGCCTAATATAACTACCCACTTGCATCATTTATTTTCTACTAGATAATAAGACCTTCCCTTCCTTAATCTTTATAGTAGTTTTTATTGCTTCAAATCATTCCAATATTTTATTGTTGTAACCCATTTTTCTATCTGCATATCCCACTCTCTTAGTCTCTTCTATTTATCCATCCTTCCTACCTCTTTCCCTCTTATATATTCCATTTTTTATAAGAACTATTAATTTTAAATTGAGTGTCCTATTTGGATCTATTTAGGACAATTGCACCATTGGGATTATGTCCTAATTTTTCCCTTTCTCCAAAAATGGATCTTTCTTGCTAAATTTGTAATTCATGATGAAATAAAGTAGTTATTAATAAAGTCATGTATTTTTATTTTTTGTATAAGTTAGATTATTTCTATTGAATAATATCCTTTTTCTATCAAATTCATAGTACTTAGTATGAAAATATTGATTTGTAATAAGTGGTAGAGCATACAATTTGATTTTAGTTTTATTTTTTACTTGTATGAGGTTGATTGGTTGACATATCTATATGGTACTAAAAAGTAGATTTAATTCCTTTGGAACAAGATATAATATTCAAATATTAGATAATGAAGGAAAGAAGTTTGAAATAGGATGATGCAACACCTCTTCATGAAGAGAGGTTTGTTGAGATAGGAGGTGTAGAAAATAGTAAATAGTTCATAGAAATATATAAAGCTTCATGGTGCCACCCATTGATTAAAAAATGATATGCATTGATGATTCTAAAGTTGAGTAAATAGTTTATCATGAGAGGATTAAATTCATGATGAATAATTCTCAAATTCATTCTATTTTTTATTCCTTCCAAGACCTTATCACTGACCCCAGGGGGTTATATGTCTAAAAAAAATCAACTACATTGAGCATGTCAATTATCCTAAGATATCACTATTTTCCTATTCTTTTTATATCCTTACTACCTTTTCTTCTTTTAATCTCACTCCACCATCTCCCCCTCCTTCCCAAGCCCAAATTTATTTACATATTGCTAATATATGCATCATTCATTTTCTACTACATAATAAGAGTTTCCCTTTCTTATATTTATATATCCTTCCTACCTCTTCCCCTCTTATATATTCCTTGTTTGATTAGACATATTGAATTTAAATTGAGTGGCTTATTTGGATCTATTTAGGACAATTGCACCATAGGGGTCATTTCCTAGCTTTTCCCTTGCTCCAAAAATGGATCTTTCTTGCTAAATGGATAAAATTCATAATATTTGGTTGTTGAATTAGTATGAAAATACTAATGTGTAATAATTGGTAGAGCATATAAAATTTGATCTATCTTTATTGTTGACTTTTCTGGAGGATGGTTGGTTGGTTTATCCATATTATAGATAAAATTGGTGGAGACCTTAAATGCCTAAGTAATTGGATAGTTGTAACCATATATTTTTTGATTTAATTAGGTTGTAGAAGATGGTGTGTATGGTAGGTAATTACTTGAAGTGGGTTTTTCTTTTGGTAGAACCATTTTTGTTGAAAGGTGAAGTATTAGATAATGGTTTGATGGATAAATAGTTAGAGAGCTAGCTATATCTATATTGTGGTTGTGTATATTCCAACATAATGGAAGATAAGGAAAGAAATAATGGTCAGTTGGATAATAAATTGTCTAAATGTAATCATCCATCTTCTCTCAAGGTCTTCAAGTCTCTTATTATAGGTATAGATACATATAATGAATGAAAATATTGAACAAAGAGAGTTGGTAAGTACTTGTGTTGGTAACATAAGGAAGCAGAAATTCCTAGAGTTTGTTAGCATTTCCTAAAATTATATATTCACTTCATGATTCTTATTATCAGAGATAATATTAAATTTCATTAGTTCTTAGAGCATTTGGGGACCAAACTATCCCTAGTTAGGGAGGTATGATCCAAAATTAAGTAGCTTATTTGGATTTGTTTCATTTGTTGGACCATTCAGGTCATGTTTTAAATTTTACCTTATCATAAAATTTTATAGTTGAATTATAGATTTTTTTGCACCCTACTCCTTTCTAGCACTTCTAGGGTTTTTCACCTAAAAGGAGAAAGTAGGGCCAAAAGTCTAGCTAGGTTCACTCAAATTATGCAATGTATGATGTTATTTGAACTAAATGGAATGATCTAAGTGCAGTTATATGAACTAATTGACTAATTATGTATGCAAAACCTATGATTTATGCAATGTTGGAAAACACAGTGATTTTTGCAAATAATGAACTATGAATGAACAAATGCAAAACAGAATAGCAAAGGGTTGATTCAGAGTGCACTTGGGTAGAGATTGGAGAATTTGGAATCTTTTGAATGTTATCTAAAATCACAAAAAAAATCACCACTGGGACTCATTCATCACTCATGGTGAATCAGTCCTGCTTTTGATGAAAATTGTCAGAAATTGGTTTCTAAGTGTCGAGATCTGGAATGTGACAAAATCTAGATATCCAACCTTAAGGTGGTACTCATTTTCCACCGATGGAGAATCAGTCCTCTCCAAAAATTATAAGAAATCAGGGGATAATTCTAGAGCACCAGATCTGAGGTTGTCTTCTTGTCAGGTTGCCGAAGTCAAATTTGCAGAAAATGGACATAATGTCTTCTCCAAGCTTGAAATAATATGTAGTTGACTTGAAAAACTTTGTTGAGCTTTTTTCCACTTTTCAACACCTAAGTGCTTGTCAAATATGCATACACAAGTCTGCAAACACACATGCAAAAGGAGGAAAATGGTTAAAGGTTAGGTTATAGGGATTTGCCTTGGCCAAATCCCACTTTGGTAATCAAACCCTTAATGAAATAATGAAATGAAGGAGAATGATAAACAAATAACATGAAAATGTTATCAACCTACCAAACCCTCGTTGAAGAAAATCTAAAGATATGTCAATGGCTACTCTTGAATGCTTATATGCTTGATTATAGGATGCAAAGTGCTCAAATTCTAGTTGAATGCTTGAATGAGTTAGAAGATTGTAGGAGATGTAAAATGAGGAGAAAAAAACTTATTTATACATTATTGTACCTTAGTAACCCATTGATACCTCATCACAAGCCGACATCAAGTAATTTTGAATAAAAATCTGAAAGAAATTTTGAAATATTTTGAATTTTGAGTCAAGAGGGACTCACTCACCACCCATGGAAAATGGGTCCCACCTTGGACTTGAAAGTGGGTGTCGGGAATGAAGTCATATTTAATATTGTTTTTCAGGTTTACATTAAAAAATACACTTAACTAAGCCTTATAAGGGCATAAAGGGGTCAAATAAAGCATAAGAAAGGTGTAAATAGTGAAATTATGCCTAGAAAAGTGTGAAATCCTATTACAAGACTTTACAACACTTCAAAATAGGACATGATAAGTGATGAAAAGGTGATTTTTAGGTGAATTGTAATGAATAGAGTCTAGAAAAGTGTAGAAATGTGTTACAACACCTTCACAAGACGTCATAATTTGAATTTTAATGACTTAAATGTGCATATTCAAGCCATATCACATCAATAAATCAAAGAAAAATAGACCAAACATTGTGAAGAAAGGCCTAAAAGACCATGAAAATGACATAGGGCGTCTCAACACTTTGTGTCATCCCCAAAATGAGAACACAAAACCAAAGTGAAAAATGCAATGCACGACATATAGAAGAATAGAGGTACAAATAGAGGAAGTGTACAACAAGAGGGAAAACATCAAACACACAATACGAGGGAACATGATACACACATACAAGAAAAATGGAAAGGGACTAGTAATGAAAGTGTAAGTCAACCATTAACTAAGTTATTGGTTTCTCAATCTTAAGGAGTTAAGCGGAAAAGGAATAACATAGTTAAGAGACAAAGACAAGTGGATTACAAGGACAAGGCTAACAACTTTTTGCCCCCCACAAAGTGTAAGGAAAGAGTGAGCTGAGGTGGTTGATGTGAAAGGATCATGCAATAGTGAGAAGAGAAGATTTGGCAACTATGGCATGATAGAAGGAGTTTTTTTTTAAGGAATAATGGGAAAGCACTCAGTATCAGTGAAGTGATACTTGTTTAATATGTCATTCAATGTTTGAAATTCTTCAGTTTGATGCCCAAGAACATGATGATATTTGCAAAATGGTACATGTTAGAATCTTTAGGATGAATGACCAACCTATTCATAGGTGGTAAAAGTATAAGACCTTTGTTTAAAATCAGTTGGAGTCTCATTTCACATTCAAGTGGAGGATGTGTAGGAAACTTGAGTTTCTTCAATTTGTAAGGTTTTTTTCATTTGCTAGACTCTCCTTTTTCATGAATGGAAGGAGGAAGAGGACCCATGGGGATCCTAGCATCATTGTCATTAGAATTAGGTAATGGTTGTTCACATGGAAGGAGAATTTTCAAGTCAGGAGGAGAATCAAAGATCACTATACCATCATCTCCAAGTCTCCAATATCCAAAACGAGGTCTATCAAGATGAGAAGGATCTTGATATCCTAAGCCTGTGGTGTTTTCTTTTGTTGGTTTTTGTTCAAGAAGTTGATGAATGTCATGTTCATGTGTTGTGTCACAACCTTGTTTACTTAGGATAGTAAAGCATTTACCATATGTTTCTTCAAGGTTTATGGGAGTGTTTGTGACTTTGTGATCATAAAATGGGTGAGGATGTGTTGGTTGAGAGGAACTAGGTCCACTTGATGGAGGAACTTTAGGTCCTTCATTGATTTTGGGAAGTAATTAGAAAACATGATTACGAGGTGCAACTGTAGGAAAATCTTGTGGCTTCATGGATGGGTAAAAGGCCGCATTGGCTTCTAGGTTATCAAGGCATTCATTGTAGAACTTGTTCACACTATCATCATCTTCTCTAATGATGTCTACATCATGAGGAGGAAAATTATGAGGAGTTGAAGGAGCATGAGGAAGCTCAAGGTCATTAGGGTCACAACCAAAGGCACAATTGGACATGTCTACCAAGGATTTTAATGAATTCCAAAACTTATTAAAAGAAAATTCCATGATGATAATGAATGCAAGTAAAATAAAATGCAAGAAATAGAAGTAGAGAGAGAATCTGGAAAGTAAAACAAAAAGTAATTATAGAAAACAAAAATGCAAGAAATACCCAAAAAATGCCTGAAAATGCAATCTAAAATGTGTAGGTGGATTGATTCACCCAAGGTGGCGAATGAGTCCTAGTATGAGAATTTTTTATGTTATTCAGAAAATTTAATGTGATTCTAATTTTTTCATATGCTAATTAATAATGCAAATGTAGATTTTCAATTTTTTCAATGATATGTAATGCAAAAATGAAATCTAAATGAGTCTTTCACTAATGCAAGTTAAGAAACCCTAGGATGCAAAAACAAAACAATACCCTAATTGAATGTTAATGCAAATGAAGTCCAAGATGGAATATGCAATTGAAATCAGAAATTTAAAGTGTTCAATATGCAGGTTCACCAAAATGAACCGTAGATTTTTGGCACCCTAGTCCTTTCTAGCACTTCTAGGGTTTTTCACCTAAAATGAGAAAGTAGGGCCAAAATTCTAGCTATTTTCACTCAAATTATGCAATATTTGAACTAAATGGAATGATCTAAGTGCAATTATATGAACTAATTCACTGATTATGTATGCAAAACCTATGATTCATGCAATGTTGGAAAACATAGTGATGTTTGCAAACAATGAACTATGAATGAACAAATGCAAAACATAATAGAAAAGGGTTGATTTAGAGTGCACCTGGGCAGAGATTGGAGAATCTGAAATCTTTTGAATGTTGTCTGAAATCACATAAAATCACTAGTGGGACTCATTCGCCACTCATGGCAAATCAGTCCTACTTCTAATGAAAATTGTTGGAAACTAGTTTCTGATTGTCGAGATCCAAAATCTGACAAAATCTAGATTTCCAACCTTAAGGTGGGACTCATTTTCCACTGATGGTGAATCATTCCTCTCCAAAAATTCTAAGAAATCAGGGGACAATTTTGTAGCACCAGATTTGAGGTTGTCTGCTTGTCAGGTTGTCGAAGTCAAATCTGTAAAAAATGGACAAAATGTCTTCTCCAAGCTTGAAATAATATGTAGTTCACTTCAAACACTTTGTCAACTTGTCCACTTTTCAACACCTAGGTTCTTGTCAAATATGCATACACAAGTCTGCAAACACACATGCAAAAGGGGAAAATGGTTAAGGGTTAGGTTATAGGGATTTGCCTTGGTCAAATCCCACTTTGGTAATCAAACCCTTAATGAAATAATGAAATGAAGGAGAATGATAAAAAAATAACATGCAAATTCTATCAACTTACCAAACCCTTGTTGAAGAAAATCTGAAGATATGTCAATGGCTACTCTTCAATGCTTGATAGATGCTTGATTATAGGATGCAAAGTGCTCAAAATCTAGTTGAATGTTTGAATGAGTTAGAAGATTATAGAGATGTAAAATGAGGAGAAAAAAAATTATTTATACATTCTTGTGCCTTAGTAACCCATTGATACCTCATCACAAGCCAACATCAAGTAATTTTGAATAAAAACTTGAAAGAAATTTTGAAATATTTTGAATTTTGAGCCAAGAGGGACTCATTCACCAACCATGGCGAATGGGTCCCACCTTGGACTTGAAAGTGGGTGTCAAGAATTAAGTCATATTTAATATTGTTTATTAGGTTTACATTAAAAAATGCATTTAATTAAGCCTTATAAGGGCATAAAGGGGTCAAATAAAGCATAAGAAAGGTGTAAATAGTGAAATTATACCTAGAAAATTATGAAATCCTATTACAAGACTTTACAACACTTCAAAATAGGACTTGACAAGTGATGAAAAGGTGATATTTAGGTGAATTGTAATGAATAGAGTCTAGAAAAGTGTAGAAATGTGTTACAACACTTCACAACACCTTCACAAGACATCATAATTTAAATTTTAAGGACTTAAATGTACATATTGAAGCCATATCACACCAATAAATCAAAGAAAAATAGACCTAACATTGTGAAGAAAGGCCTAAAAGACCAAGAAAATGAAAAGGTCCATTTTTCTACAGTGCAATAGTTATTGTAGAAGTCAATAGTTTTTTAGAAAGTGACCCTTTTTCATCAAAGAACTTTCTCTTCTTGAAAAATACATGGATTTTCTATGAAAGTTGATAGAAACTATTAGGGTTAGAGATGGCAGATATCTAACAATTAAATGCAAATTTAAATAATAAACAGAGAAACTAAAATATACATAGAATAAATCATAACACAGAGAATTTAACATGGTTCACCCAATCTGGGCTACATCCACCAAACCGTAGCCATCCAATACTTTAATTATCTAATGCAAAACCTATTACAATCTTGCGAATAATCATGTTTTTCATCATACTGTAACCCCCATCCCAACCCCTTTTAACAAGCTTTTAGAAGCTTCCAGAATTAGGGTTTTATAAAGTCAATTTTCTTTCTTTTTCGGAGATTTTTCCTTTTTCACTGATGACGCGAAAAAAATAGCAAAAAAAAATTTCTCGAGGGCTGCTACCCCCAAACCCCCACCCGAGGCCCAACCCGACCCTGGACCCCGGCGAGGATAGGGGGGGCAGGGTATACAGTATACCATGGGCTATACAGTATAGCATGATCAGTCGCCACATACCAACAATCTCCCACTTGGAGACTGATCAAGCTCCACACCATTACAGAAACTACCAAAGACAATACTTTGCTACTAAAGTCATGGTATTAAACTAGTATAATCTTATTTAGTGTTATAATTGGTAGATCATTTGATTTGGTCTTTTAGAAATTAGTTACTGATGCTAAGACAATTATTTTTATTATTTATGTGGTAGTGATAAGTGGTAGAGACATTATGCATGGGTAGCTAGATAGTTATAACTATGTCTTTTGGAATCTAAATGGGTCATGAAAAAAATCATACATGGTGAGTAGTTACTTGAGGTGGTATTTCAATTATGAAATTTATTTTGGTTAGAAGGTATAATAGTCAAAAACTTAGATATATATTTTAGGCCCATGTGTCTTCCATAATAGTGGTAGATAAAGGTAGTGAGTAGTGGTTAGATGGATGACTCGTTATTTGAAGGAATTCATCCATCCTCTCTCTAAACTATCAAGTCTCTTATTACAAGTGGAAAGAAATAGAAAGTATTATATTATTAATAAAATAGGACCAATGACATATAAATTAGTGGCATAAGGAGATATTAATATCAAAGGTAATCAGTTGTTACTTGGATTTAAGAGTCACTCAATGTTTCATATTTAGCCATTAAGTGTAGAGATGAACTTTGAGACCACAATTTATGGTGGGTTCATACAATAGCCATATAACTTGGTGGTTTAGTGCATATTTATAGTGTGAGCATAAATTGCATGCAAATTGATCGAGTTGAATTATCATTCATGTTTGTTGGTTTAGTGCCAAAACTAGTGGATGTATTGGAGACCTAATTGTTTAAAGAGATAAGCTAGTTGGTTTAGGTAGAGGGTACTATTAGAGGCATCCAAATCTTGTATTATTTTGCTTGCTAATATAATAGAGTTGATGCAACAAGATATTCTAGACTATCGTAGTGTGAAAAGTATATCATGTGTCTAAGGTATTATCTTATATTCTACATAATAAAGGAGGTACATGTCATATTCATTTTATTATCCAGTACCTTGTTTGTAATAACCAAATTGATTCTTTTTATCTATTTCCTTTTCGATCAAATGAGATGTGAATTCCTAAGTTATCCATTTTAAACATGGACATAATTCTTCTAGATGAACCTAGAATGTGTAGAAAATTTAGAGCACTCCTTACTCTACCATCCATGAAGGAAGCTTTCATCTTTACTTGACTAACTATATTCAAGGAAATATTATATATTAATAACACCTACCCTTCATCATACTTGGTATACTTTGAGTACCACTTCCTATGTGGTTTCATATGAAAAGAAGCACCTAAGTCAATAAACTATGAATAATCATCAATAACATTAGAAAAATAAATATATCAATAATATGCTCTTCATTATAGGAATTATTCTTGGGCTTATACTCATTTGTGTGACCCTTATTTCTATAATTTAAACATTTTACTTTAGACTTACCAATAGATTTATACTTGTCCTACCTTGAGAATTCATGTAATATTCTTCTTACATTTCTTCTCCTTAGACCTACCTCTAACAAATAGGGCATCATAAGAATTACTATCCATGGACCTTTTCCTAATTTCCTCACTTAGTAAAATCTTAATGATATTTTGCAAGTTCAATTACACATCACTACCAATAGACATAATTAGGCTTTCTCATGAATTTAATAAAGAATAAAATAATATAATGATATTTTCCTCTTCATCCATCGTGACTCCTATTAACACAAGTTAAATAAAAATCACACGAAATTTATTTAAATATATAGCTACTAAGTATCCCTACTTCATTTTTAAATGATATAACTTATTTTTCAAAACAAATTTATTAACAAGACTCTTTAAAGACTAATATAATGTACCTAACATCTTCCATAATATTTTTATTGTCTTCTTAAACACATTTATCAACATAAAATCTAATTAACATAACTAGATTACACTTTTTACTTTGTTATTTAATTTTATAAAGTCTTCATTAGACATACTTGAGGGTTTAGATGAAGATGATATTGTATCCCATTGATAGATTACCACCATAAGATCTTCCATATTTATTTTCAATAATTTAAATTTATTCCTATTGAATCCCTCAATTTAAAACTCTATATGCTAGCTATAGATTTAATATTGTATTTTCTTACAAAGTCCATTAAATTTTTCTTTTGTGTTCAATTATACATGAACCATAAACCAACTATTGTAGGGTATACCATTGCACTCACTATGGTTTTGATTATCAATTAAGCAGTAACCACCCAAGTAACAACATGTGCTCTGATACCAAATTTTAGGGATTTTGAACTCCATTGTTGATGAATAATAGAATCATATGAATCAAAAATGCACTCTCTTGCATTATGTTTCTTCAAATAAATTTATTTTTTATAGTCTAGGCTCTTTTTATTCTTAAACAAGTTTCTTTTCATTCTCACATGTTACAATGAAGCTTTGCAAACCTATCATCTTGGTCAAAGTCCTACATTTCTACATATAGTTAGAGATTTGTATCGCTTTGTGTAATATGTATAATCTATTATCATCACTCTCTATTCTATTTTCTTGAAGATAGCTCCTTCTTAGGCAAGTTGAAATTAATATTTTCTATGATATAAAGATGCTACTCATTGAACATGATTTTTCTCTATTTTACAGGTTCTAAGGAAGGGCTCATGAAAAGAATACTAAAGAATGATTCATTAATTTGCATGGACTACACATCCTTTTACTATTTGAAATATATACTTTTACATGTATTGATTGATTTTTTTACTTTGATACACATTCACCTAGTAGTTCACATGCATAACAAAGGGGAAGAAAAATATAATGTTAAAAATTATATATCCATCCCCTTTTCCTTTGTGTTTTGGGTCTTCTTTAATTAGGGCATCCTAAGCATAATAATTATATTATAGATGAATTATTTGGGTATACATTTGACTCACATACTAGTCTTTATCCATAGTTTTTCAACCCTTATCCCCTAATTTACTCTTCTCCCACTATATTAAATTTGAAAGTGAAAACCAAACCCAAACCATTTTCTCAATGATCGATTACTTTTAATTTTAAACATAAATAAGATGTTGTTTCCCTTGCTTACAAGTTATTGTCAAATGACCTAGCACATTATATTGATGTGTGGGCTTAGTTGTTGTATTTAAGGATACTCACTCACTCATTTTGAAATAGTGCTAAAATGTGAAAACAACATCTAGATCTAAGAGTAAAAAAGAGAATCTACTCTACATTGTTTGCTTGTGACATTATTCTAGGACCACAAGACACTTTCTTTCTATCTTCAAGTTCTCTTTTTGAGTTGTAAAGTTGACCCATCTACGGGTTTGACTAAGGAGAACTTGAACCTTGCAATTTGAAAAAGTCCTAAAGGTGTTTGTAAACACTATCTATCCTCACAAGCTTTTAAATATCAAAGATTAAGTTAAGTGAGATGTGCAGTAGTATGTGAAGTGCTAGATTGATCTCATAAGTTACATAATCACTTTCACATAAAAGATCACTTTTAAACACATGAAGGTTAATTCAATAGATGTGGATTTAAACTAAATTGACACATAGTATTTTTACTTTTTTAATCAAATATATATTTTAATCACATTAAAATAATAATAATAATAATAATAATAATAATAATAATAATAATAAATCATTTTTTTAACATCTATCACAACATTTCTTCTTTATCAAAATCTAACTAAATATTATTTTTAATTTAATTCCACATTTATTCGCAATAATCAACTCCAACTCCCAATAATTAATTACTAAATTAATATTTAGTTAACATACATTCATATAAAAAGAGCCGAAAACTTATTTTCCGTTTAAATATACCTTGATGAATTTTCTTTTACCTAAAAAAAAGAGCAATTATATAACTTCAGATAGATTTTGCGTTTGTATAGAAGAAAGGTCACTTTACATAGACACAAAAATTAAAATTAAAATCTAGTAAACGACTAAAAAAAGTCCACTGAATAAAGGCAAAAGCTTGCTCAAAATAGTTTGGATGGAACATATCGTTAAACCTTAACTCAGGTTATGCTTTACGTAGCTTTTCCTTTACTTCATCCTACTACTCCCTCTCAGCACTGTATTTCCATATTCCATTCTTGGGCGCTTCTCTTTTACTTGGCTAACAAGAAAGTGCGTCTGACGGAAAGTGCAAACATCAACTCAAGTTCAGAATCATTCTCCTCACAACCGAACACTATATTTATGCGCTCCCTCCACTTCTCTCTCTAACAAAGCTCTTTCACTAATTTAACAGCCATTATCATTTCAAGAAGTATTTCTTAGCTCGTTCTTATTGTGTTTATTTGGGACTGAAACTGCAATGGAGCTGAATTTGGCATTGAGTACTGCACGCAAAAGAAATTCTACTCATGGTCGGCCTCGACTTGAAGTATTTTGTGGCGACGTTAGATTGAGAGAGACTCGCTACTCCTACTTTCTCAATCTCATCCTTCAAGGTACTTCAACTATACATTGCTACTTCAATCTTTGTTTCTTTCTTATAAGAAGCATACTATTAAAGAGAGGCGTGTTGTTTATGTTGTGCAGGTTTGAGAACAGATGAAATAGATGTGGAAATGGATAAGAAGAGGAGTGTGTTATTACGTGGAGAAAGTTATTGCAAAGAGGTGGGAATGTTTAAGAGGAGGTGGCGCCTCATGGCTAACGACGGCCAAACATGGAAGAGAAGAAGACCTTTCAAAATTCCTGAGGATGTGAACATGGGCGCCACCAGAGGGAGCTTTAACAAGCACGTTCTGCATCTTGTCATGCCCAAATTCAGACAGAGCAGATTTAGTCGTTACCATGTCATTCACATTCACTCAACTCATCGTCATCACATGCAAAGTGGTAATGCCCACCAACCACAAGCTGGCGTGAAAGTAGACCATTCGTGGACAAGTGAAATCATCGACAAGGACACAATCTGTTCTTCTACAAGCTGCGTGTCAAATTCCCAGCAAAAAATGCAACAATATCGCAGGACGAGGAGAAGGGTAAATAATGTAGCCGTGAAAAGCCAAAATGTATAATAGTACATAAATTTCGTATTTGTAGATCCCAGCCATTCTTTGTAAATAAAATACTCAAGCATGAGCTAGCCCATGCCCCTATTGTAAACTGACTCCCTGTACAAACTTTGCTTGTTCCCCAAGCCCGGTAAGAAAAAGTCAAGTGTATTCAGATCTTTGTATAAATATGTAAAAAAATATATACTGTTTCTATTTCATTTTTTTTCTTCGTGAATGGCATTTCCGGTCTCTTTTATCGACAATTTGTGGATGATTTTTAATGGATATACGAGGTATTGCATGATTTTGGAAACTTATAATCTAAAGATATCACATTTCCACAATCCATATTGATTATTGCTAGACGACTTCTGGATTTGATTGTGTAAGAGTTTTTTGCATCAACGTTTCGGATCACACTCCGTGATCCATCATCAGGATAGTTGAGAGCTCAAGGAGAAAAATGATAGGTTGCAGACCAAGAACTAACTAAAAAGACCAAGGGGAGGGTTGAGGGGCACAAAAAACGAAAAAACAAGAAGCTAACAAATAGACTCCTAGGACCAAAAAAGATAAAAAAGACACAAGAGAAAATAAAATTAGACGAAAAACAAAAGGAAAAAATAAAATTAAATAAAAATAAAATAAAATGTCCAAACAATAGAAATTTCTAAATTCTTTTTTAAAAGACACAAATACAAAGAAAATTTGAAAGGGGCCAATATTTATATATAAAGAAACAAAAGAAGTTAGAAAAAATAAAATTAAATAAAAATAAAATGTCCAAACAATAGAAATTACTAAATTCTTATTAAAAAGACACAAGTACAAATGAATAGAGAAATAATATATATATATATATATATATAGAAACAAAAGAAATTAAAGATGCAAATATATTATTTATGAGAAACAAAAGAAGTTAAGAATATATATATTATAATATACCAAACAAAATAAAATTCAACAAATGAATAGAGAAATAAAGAATATATATATATATAAAGAAACAAAAGAAGTTAGAAATATATATAGTAATAGATAACACAGAGAATATAAATAAACAAAAGGATAAATAAGTAATGTATATTATTTATATAAACTGAATATAATTCAACAAAAGAAAAGAGAAATAAAGTATATATATATATAAAGAAACAAAAGAAATTAGAGATATATATAGTATTAGATATCAAAGTGAATATAATAAACAATAGAATAAATAAATAATGGATATTATATCTATGAGAAACACACAACAATAATGAATAAATAAATAAACACCCAAACAAGGTTTAAAAGAAACACTAGGGAGAAAAATATTTGAAAGAAAAGAACTAGAAAGATTAAATAAAAATAGAAAATGCACAAACGAAAAAAGGGGGGGGAGAGGCTAGAAAGTAGGTTAAAAAAGCAAATAAATGTCCAAGTTCCAAAACAGAAATAAAATTAAAAGAGAAGGATGGACAATAATAGATTCAAAGAAAACAATTGAGAACAATCTAAAAAGAGGGTAAAACAAACACACGAATAAACCGCCAACCTTCCTATGAAGGAGGGAAAAGGAACACCAACTAGGACGAAGGAGAGAAAAGAAAAGGCTAAAAATAAGACCAAGAACACCTACAAAAGAACTAGGAAAACACAAAGAAGGGGACGAGAAGATGCACAAAAAAGGAAAAAAACAGAGAAGGGGGCGGGGGGGTTCGGGGTAGAAGGGGAGGAAAGAGCAGAGGTGAAAGGACTAAAGAGGGGTGGTCAATTGGCGGGTTCTTAGGCTGGCTAACATAGGGTGCCAAGAAGGACTCAACCTCCACCCTTCATCACGATTGAGGTTCAATGGGTGATTGTTGATTTCGATGGCTTCTTTGAGTTTTCTCTTGAAGAAATTGTCCTCTTTGAACAAGATTTTGGTGTTTTCCAAACATATATGCTGTTTGGTAGCAGAGGAGTGGTCGGCTAGGGCAGATTTGACAACACGCTCATGTCTAATGTCAGCACTATGCTCTTTGATTCTGGTGCTAAATGAGCGGCCAGTTTCCCCTATATAAGGAGTGCCACATGAGCAAACAACCTTATAAACTCCTGAGTTGAGAAAGATGTCCTTGGAGTCTTTGAGGGATGGGATACGATTTCTTAAGGTTGTAAAGGGCTTGAACGCGCAATGGAGGCCTTTTTTAAGGAGGATCTTAGAGATTTTTTGGGATATTCCCTCGATATAAGGAAGGGATGCCCCCGGGAGATCATGGTGATGGCTAGGTTTGGAGATGGAAAGGAAACTCGCCTTAGCTTGGTTGAAGGCTCTGGATATTTGTTTGTTTGTGTACCCATTTAATTTGAAAACTTGGCCCAAATGGGTCAACTCAAGATTCAAGTTTTCCTCATCACAAATCTTGTGGGCTCTTAATGCTAGGGTTTTAAGGACCCCACTTTTTTGGCAAGGGTGGTGATGAGAAGAAGAATGGAGGTAGAGATCAGTGTGGGTGGCCTTGCGAAACACACGTCTACCAAGGGAACCATCTATATTTTTGAGAAGCAAGATGTCGAGGAAGGGAAGTTGGTTGTTTGATTCAATCTCCTTGGTGAAAGAAATGCAAGGAGCTAATCTATTTAGGTGGGCATGGAATTCTTCCAATTTTTCCAATCCATGAGGCCAACAAACGTTGGTGTCATCAACGTAGCGCTTCCACCACTTTGGTTTGAGCGGAAAGGAGTGAAGAGCCATTTCCTCGAAGTGCTCCATGTAAAGATTTGCAATGACCGGAGAAAGGGGAGAGCCCATGGCCACACCATCAACTTGCTCATAGATAACACCTTGGAAAGAGAAAAAGGTGGATCTTAAGCACAATTCGACCAATGTGGCAACCTCCTCACTAGTTTTACGTTTGACAATTTCAATGGAGTCAGGTAAGGGGACTTTGGTGAAAAGAGAGACTACATCAAAACTCACCAGAATATCATTGCTCTCTAATCTTTTATCTTTGACAAATTGGACGAAATGAGAAGAATTTTTTATGAAGGAGTCAGAATTTCCTATGTGAGGAGCTAAAAGCTTGGAAAGGAAAGACGCAAGATTATAAGTTGGGGATCCCATGGTGTCAACAATGGGTCTCAAAGGGATACCGGCTTTATGAATTTTAGGCACGCCGTAAATGCGTGGGGTTACTTCCTTGCTTGGTGTGAGATGCTTTTTGGTTGTCTCATCAAAAGAGGAGAGAGCCACCAAGGACTTGACTCTTTTGCAAATTTTGGAGCAAGGATTGTGAGACAGGGTTTTGTAGCTATTGGTATCAGATAGGAGAACAAGCATTTTTGCAATATAGTCTTGCTTGTTCATAACAAGGGCATTACCTTTATCCGCTTTGGAGAGGACAATATCCTTATTGTTTAATAATTTTATTGCTCTTATTTTACATTGCATTTCAATTCACCCGCATTTAGAAACCCTTGCATATTTCTAATACAGGTCTAGTACCTTAGTGAGAAGAAGTTCAAGACTCATGTTATCCCATGATAATACACTCATTGTGGATCTTGGATTGTCTAAAGCTTCCACTCCTAGTATTGCAACTAGTACACTAGGCATGGATCCTACCTTTAGCAATGCTTTTCCTTCCAATAACATGCAAGTTGACACACAAAACAATCACATTCCGCAAGAAAAAATCATTAACATTCATGAGGAATTCGCACAGCTTCAACATCAAGTGTGTCTTGAAAACATTTCAACCACTCTCATTCCTACTATAGAGAACATCCATCGCCTACTTGAATGTGACGAAGACCTAGACGTTATGAAACAAATATTTGAGATATACCATAAACATGCACCTTCCACCTATAGTACATCTCAACATGTAAACAATGTGGTTAGTCAAGGATGACCTCACACTCCTACTCTTTCAACAGTAGCATCCATACCTACCTATACTACTCCTCAAGTCACAACAACAATGCAATAGGTTAGCAATGTGATTCCTTCCTCGACTATTCCTACTAGCATTCCTAATTCTTATGTGGCATCACATGTTCTATCTTTTTCCACTATACCATCTATAAGTATTCCATTTACTTTCCCTACTACTACATACACTCCATCACCACTTTCCCTTCCACCTCATACCACTTACACTAACCCTCTCGTAACACAACTTTTCCAAACCGTCTCCTCCATGCAAAAAAAAATATCCACCATAAACCAAAACTAGAATGGACCACCCACCTATTACGTTCATAGCAGCCCACTATCTCTAAAAATATTGTGAACACCAATGCCACAAGAAATAGAGATGCCTAGATTTGAGAAATATGGAGGGAAGGGAGATCCTTCTAACCATGTTAATGCTTACACCGCCTTATGTAGTGACTTTTTCCTTGATGATAAACTATTGGAAAAACTATTTCTGAGGACTTTAAAAGACACTTCCTTAGAATGGTTTTCATCCTTACCAAACAATTCAATTCGTTCATTCAATGAACTAGTTGATGCATTTATAAACCATTTCCAAGTGCATATGACTCCAAAGAAGACCTTGGCCGATTTGATGAGATGCAAACAACATGAAGAAGAAAAGATAACTGATTTTATCTCATGGTATGAATCACTTTACTCTCAAATCAATGTCAAGATTCTTGATCCACATCTTCAAAAGATGTTTATAGAAAACTTGCAAACTAAACTTCAGGACAAACTCACCATGATAAAATTTCCCTCCTTTATGCACTTGTGTACCGCCCTTTGTGATTATCATAATTCAGTTAGTAGTCATGATGCAAAGTCTACTTCTAGCCAAGATGAGAAATCTAAACATGCCAATCCAAACAATTCATAATCATTTAGAAAATAAAACAAATGTTTTTTACAGTTCAATACCCCTCAACAACCAACTCAACCCATCAACAACTAAGTAGCAGCTGTTAAAGTTGTGATACCTTATAGTTAAGGAGATCTGAACCAACAGTTTACACCTTTACCAAACACCCTTCATAACACAATGTCCCAACTTTTGCAACAAAAAATGATCACCTTACCTATCGTTAAAGTACCCAATCCCACTAAGCCTTTACCTCTGAACTTTAAATCCAATGCTTATTGTCATTATCATAGACAAAATGGACATGACACAGAAAATTGTAAGTGTCTTAAACACCTTGTGCAAGACCTCATCGATTTCGGCTGTCTATCCATTGCAAATGTTAATGTTAAAGGCAATATGGATGTTGCCCCTCCAAATCAAAATTTATAAATTTTCACCGATCCAATGCCTAAACATAATGTGTCATTTGTCAAAGCTAGTGAAACTCCAACGAATGATGTCGTGAATGTTCATACACATGTTGAACATCCTGATCCTATTCCGCATACCACTACTATTAATCCTATGGATGAAATGGTAGGTGTGATAGACGTTATCCCTTGTAAGGGCCAACCTAAGAAATCTCTTAATATTACTTTCTCCTCTCATGACATACTTCCAAATCTCCCCAATGGTCCTCTTTACATAGCCAGTCGTATTTATGATAAGCCCACTAATGGGATACTCATAGATCCCGCTTGTGGAGAGAATGTGATCACTAAGGAATTTTTGGTATTACATGATCTTTATCAAGATGATTATGATAAACCAACAGCATGGATCAAAACACACAATGGTTTTGTTTTCCCTATGATAGGATCTATTGTCCTTCCATTATAGATAGGACCAAAACAGTGGATGTTACATTCTCCATCATCCCGCAGTCAGACCAATTTCATTTGTGGCTAGGCCATCCATGGCTTCACTTAATGAAAGTTGTCCCTTCAGTCATGCACAAATTTTAAAGTTTCCACTTGAAAATTGTTGTGCCCTTAGCACACACACCCCGTTCAGAACGGGGACCCTCTTTTCTTTTGCCTCGTTAGGTCTTTTGGGGTTGCCTCGTTTCGCGTACCCCTCTTTTTTTTGATGTTCCGCATGGTCGATGTTGCTCCAAGGTTTCATCATAAGTCGATCATGCCTCCGCTTTTGGTTTTTGCTGCCTTCCGGGGCCTCGCGGGCTCCCTCTGGCATTTTGGCTCTGGAATGGCCTTGGGCCCCTTCGGGCCCGGGCGTCCGGAGTGCTCTGTTCAGGCTTCCCCTTTGGCAATTGCCATCCTTCGCGGCGTTCTCCGGGCATCTTTCCGCCCCTCAGGGCCCGCCCTGCCGCCCTCCGCTTAAACCGTGTCATAAGTTTTTCGGGGCGGCGCCTGCCCCTCCGGGCCCCGAGCCCCGGAAGTCCGTTTCCGGACTTTCGTCCTGGTCTCGCCATCCTCAACAGCGAGCCTCTGGCGGCCTCCCGCTCCTTAGGTCCCGCTTGTGTTTTTTGCGCCGTTATTTGGTTTGTCCCCGCTGCCTGCCGCGAGACCTTCCGGGCCCGGCTGTCCAGAGTTTCGTTCCCAGAACTCCGTGACAGTTCCGCCGTCCTCCACGGCGGAACCCTTCCGTCTTCCCGCCCTTCGGGCCCCGAGGTTCTCCTTGCCGTCGCCGTAAAGTGGCTCGAAAATCCTTCGACGGTGGATCCCTTCCGTCCTTCCAGCCGCCAGGCCCCAGAGTCTCCGCCGCCGCCACCGACCTAATTTGAAATTTCACCAACTTTCCCGCAGCTGTACATGATTTATTGCTGGTATTAATGGCGATTGGGGTATATAATGGCCAGTCCGCCAAAGTCATTTTCACAATCTGAATTGAAGCGAGTTGGAGTAGTGATCATCTGGAGCCCACCACGATTAGCAGCATCATGATCATCTACGTCTGCATCACTCCGTCGATTCCCGGTGGATTCCACATCTTCCCGCTCGACGTATTCGAGGTAGGCCATCCCCATTTGCCCTCTCGTATTTTTCATAATTTTGAACGATTTAAATAAATTGAAGAAATAGTTGGGGTGGCATGAAATCAAAGAACACCAATTCGCGCACCAAACCCATGTGGCGAAAAATCTGCAAAACCCCCAAAATGACCTCCTTGCAAAATTAGGACCTCTCCCTACCGTAGCTGTTCTTCACACAGGGAAAATGTCCCTCCCTGGCTCGAAAACCGCCTTCGCCGTCAGAATTCAAACCTCCAAGCACTTGCGAGCGGAAACTCTCCTCGTCGGCCCCGGTTGGTCGGGTTTCCCTCGGACTTCCACTGGGCTTTCACCGCGTTTTTGACTGCCGCAACACCTCGCCTCCCCGGCTTCCGGATCCCGGCGTTTGCTCCACCACTATGGCTTGAAATTTGGCGCATGCCCTGCGCTCGTCTCGGGCCCGGACCCTTGGGGTTCCGTCTTCGGAGTTTCCTCGTGGGTCCACCTTCTCTGAACGGCATTCATCACCTGTGCCCTGCCCTCCAGGCTCCGCTTTTGCCTTGGTCTTTTTAGAACCCTTGGGAGATTAAATTTGACTGTCATTTTGCCTTCGGGCCCCGGATGGTGGGCTTCCCTTTCGTTTTCTCCGTTCTCACTGCGTTGTCTTCCGGCAAATTTGCCGATGCCTCCTGGTCCGCGGAACCTGAGCTTTTCATCACCGCTCGCTGGTTGTTTCCCATCCACGGCTGTCGCGTCCCCAAAGTCCGGCTCTCTAACTTTTGTTCGCGGAGGGCCATTGCTTCCTGCCGCCAGAATTTTCGCTCCGTCTGCCCACCGCTGTTTTAAATGGAGATCCTCCCCCGTCCACCCAGTTGCCGAAACCCAGGCCTCCACTTGCCAACTAGCTTTGCGGTTATTATTCTATGCCATGGGACCTTCCGGGCCCGGCCGTCCGGAGTTCTGTTCCCGGAACTCCGTGACGGTTCCGCCGTCCTTCATGGCGGAACCCTGTCGGCTTCCTGCCCTTCGGGTCCCAGGCTCCCACTCGCCACCGCCGTCTCTCGATCATTGCCGAAAATCTCCCGGCAGCCGGCGAGTCGCGTCTTCCCGATCGCCGGGCCCCGCCTGGCCAAATGCTGCCAAACCTAAACAATGCACTCGATGGCCGCCTTTTGGTGCTCCGGGCCCCGGCTCTCGGACTTCCACCTCTGAATTTCTGCCTGCTATCCGCCGTTGCCAACGGCCGCCTCCGAATTTCTGCCTGCTATCCGCTGTTGCCAACGGCCGCCTCCTGACGGCTTCCCGGCTTGAAATCTCCGGTGCCCCTTAGATCGACCTTAACAAGCTCAAATCTGGAATCTGACTTTGACCCACGTCCTAAATTTTGCTGTTATCCATCATGGGCCTCCTAAAACATTGAAATTTGGCCAAGAAAGGTCTCCGAGAGCTTTCCGTTGCATTTTCCCTTCCAGACAGCATTCCTGTCAGGGAAGTCCGGCCCTCCGGGCCCAGATCGTCCAAATGCCCTAAAACAAAAATTGATAACGTTTAAAGATAAGATTTATGATATACTCGAATGATTATTTAGGTGTTATCTTTGAAGTATGGACTAACATGAATGCTTTTGATGTTTGTTGCACTGACTTTGCCCTTGCTTGCAGAATATATGGAATCGGCTGCAGGAACTTCAGGGGCCTCCGCCGAAAAGGATAAGGGCAAAAAATTAGGAAGGATCCCTTGAGGAAAAGAAGATAAAGATCAGATGAAGTTTTAGTTTCAGGGTGAGCCGCTCCAGTCAAAGGTCCCAACGGACTGGAAGGAGATTTCGGATATAAACATTGGTCAGGTGGACATAGATGAGTTCACTCAGAGGGTCAAGGTCAACCCTACAACAAAGAACGCCAGACTAATACGGCAGAGTGGAATCGCCAAGGCTGTCAGTTTTCCTCCCTCTCTCATAGCGCCCGAACTAGTGATGGCTTGTCGGGAGGCCTATCAAGCAGACACTAGAACAATTGTGGACAAGGAGGGGAACATCCTTGCCGACATGTCGCCAGAAGGAATCATGAGAACATTTCACATTCCCATGTTCCCACATATGGAGGTCCCCTCATTAGAACAATGCCAAGCGGCGTGGGATGCTAATCCTACAGGGTGCAAGAAATCGATCAACCTCTACTGGCTTAAGGAGAAACGGGGCAGCGCTACGAAGATTCCCCAAGAACTATTCCATAGTGATTTCCACGAAGACGACCTGGTAACTATGTTGAGCAGGGTCATGGGTCTCCCAGCAGCTGCCTACTTCCAGGAATGGATGGCCTATTACATTGAGCAGATCCTGTGAGGGAATGAGGATGTTAACACTAAGGTCTCATTCGACTAGGGAGGCATCATTAGCAATTGCTTCCATGAACAGTTTATCAACGTCAAGAAGAGCTCTAAGTTCTACATGACCTCCTACCTGGTGTACTCCCTGGCAGGTCAAAGACAATACAGCGGGTTATTTGTGGCACCAGATCAGGGGCATAGGTGAGGGCTCAAGCCATTTGACAAATACCCTCAACTCCAATACCGCAACTTCAAGAAGAAGTACTGCCAGGTCAATGACACCTTCATTGACCATATCATCAGATTGATCATTAGAGACTTCGAGAGGAGGGTCTCCCATAGCGCCAGGGTGCTTTTAAAAGAATATGCCTTCCTATTCATACAGTTCCCCAAGTTTACCTACATCCGGGCCCAGGGTTTCACGAAACGTCCAAACAAGTTGCCACGGTACCCAAACGACAGGATCATCCTCCTGGAGCTTTCTCGACAGCTCCAACACATCCAGGCCATCTTCGGCAACAAGCACATAGCAGGGATCCCATATCCCATGACCCTCGGCCAAGGCCTGTACCGACTACAGACTTCTCAATGTGCCAGCAACTCTGAGAAGGAGCTCAAGGAATATAATTTTGACTGGTACACTGCCCGCCTACGGATGGATCCACATGGCCACGTTAGGAAGGCACTGGGGACGGCATATGCCCACCAATACCATGTTGAAGACTTCTGGGCAGACTGCAAAGACGACAAAGAAGTCCGCGCAAGGCACTACATGCGCATGACGGTATTATTCCTAAGAAGAGTGCAACTATTTCAGGTACCGGACCAGGTCGAGGAGGACGAGTCCACGATCATGCACCCAAGGTACCCAGCAGTTGCTAACCTAGCAATACCGTCGATTGATTGGGACGAACAAGAGGTCAATGACCTAGATACCATCACCCAGCCGATCATAACTCGCACTAAGGAGTGGGTCGACGGGCAGGTGGCACACCTGAAGCGGCAAGGAGTAGTCTTAACATATGAAGGGCTCAAGAGCGAGCCAGGTACCATGGAGGACATTGCCACTACCACATCAACTGGTGAGACCTCCAAGTCTCCCCCCATCACCAGATCCCAGAAAAGGAAGGGAACAGAGACAACGCAATCTGCGGACCCCAAGGAGCAAGCAAAGAAAGAAACGGGAGGCTCATCTCCCAAGAGGCTCAAACAGAAAATGACTACAATAGAATTGTCGCCTCCCTTGCTTCTCCCTCCCCCTCTTGGTGCACCACCCGCCTCCCAGACTGCGATCGCCTCATCTCCGCAGGCGGTGGATATTTCTGTCCATCTCGCCCCTTTGCCCCCGGCCAGGTCAGTGGTCGTCATTGACTCCTCTTCTGGCATGACCACTCCTCCTTCCTCTACCACCATGTCTCCAATTACTTCCCTCCCTCTGGCAACAATAACATCGCCTATTCCCCTTTCCACTATACCCGAGGCTCTCACACGGCACATGCAGAGTCTTCCCCCTGAGCTCTCACAGATCCTAATGGACCGCACTCTCCAAGCAGCCCTTGCCCAAGCCCTCGCAATAGCTCATCCTTCACAACCACCAACAGGGCCGCTAGCCATGGAAGCCACAATGCAAATCTTGAAAGAGTTGGAGGAGTGAGAGCAGGAAGCCTCAAGGTCTATGGAGGAAGAGGCCGATGAATATCATGAGCACCCCGAGTATGAGCATCGAACCATCGATAAGGTGGCCTATGAGGGAGAAGAGACAGGCTCTTCGGAGAGCGGAGATGAGGAGGATGGCTCAGGTGCCAAGAAAATCATCCAAACATTTGATGAGGACCTTGAGGAGGAGTCGGCATAGCAGCCAAAGGATGTTGGGGAGGAAGCAGAAAAGTCACCATCTACTGAAGAGGGGCAGCCACCAAAAGAGCAGCCGCAAAAGGATTTATCTGAGGCTGAGACCCATGTTGGCAAGAGCCCGGAGGCCAAGGCTGCTGAAAAGAAGAAAGAAGAGGAGGCAACGAAAGAAGAAGATCCCACCTGACAATTATCCACCAAGCTGCCCGTTAAACACCTCGTGTTTGTTCGTGACTCCGACGAAGAGGAGGAAGATGCTACGAAAGAGAAAGAGGAGCCACAAAGGGAGAAGGAGGTAGAAGTCCTACCTCTAACTAAGAAGGGTGAGGGCAGCCATGATGCACCCAAAGATAAATCTGCTATGCCTGAGTAGTTGGAGAAATAACTGGAGAAGACGACTCTTGTTCTGAAAGACCCAAGGGCGAGATTGGAGGCCATCTTGGCTCGATCCCTGAGCACAAAAAAGAAGGAGAAGAAGCCCAAGGTCATATCTAGGATAACGATGGACGCTTCCGGCTCCCAAGCGGCACAAATTGCAATGCCTATAATTGGCCAAACAGGGGTGAGCTACAATATCTCCACCATTGACTTAGGGATAGCAACTAGGGAACAAAAGGTTGAGCACCTGGAGGAGTCGGTGGCCACAGTGGTGCACCTGATCAAGCAGGACAAGGTCTCCAAGGACGAGCTCAAGGTGCAGGTTGCTGCCCTAATCGACTACATTTAGCAATGGTCCTCAGTGGACGACCTGCCCACCACCTCCACGACCACACCGCAGTTGCTCTCCAAAGAATAGATTGACAAGATGGAGAGAAGGAAGAACTTGGAGAAGACCACTGAGGATTGGTTCTGACAGGTCACATACATCAGAAACATGGGAATCAGCCGGGTTGTGCGGACAGCCAACAAGTTCTTGGATTTGATCCAATCCCTGGAGAGCACAAGGAGGCTTTGCACCAATTTCCCTACGACATACGACTCCGCCTTCCCGAGAATTGAAGCCATCCTTTAGATGCCTAAGGACACATGGGAAGAGAAGCTAGAGCTGAAGAAAGAAGATCATTGGTTAGTGGATGTGTGGTGCAAAGACCTCGATAACCGGAGGGAGAGGTTGGAACAATTTCTAAGCAAGGTGGATCTGGATATTGAGTGGATCAAGGAAATCCAGGTGGAATGCGTCCAATACCTTAAGCTGATGATGGGCTATGATATGCCGATAGTACAAATGGATGCAGAAAAGATCAAGCAATACTTCCAGGAGAAGATGAAGGACGGGATAGCCAGAGAAATCATAATAAAATTCCTGAGTTTTGCTACTCGCGCCTTCGACCGATCAGAGCTATTCAGAGACCAAGGCTCGAAGTATGACGAGGATTGGAAGCGGCTGGAAGAGAACGCTAAGGAATGGAGTTACTAGGCGTTAAGATGTGAGATCCTTGAGATAGACAAGCTCTAAGCGGTCATCCTCAAGTATATAGAGCACGCGGCTTCCGAGGAGCAAGAGGACAGCCCAGCCAAAGAAGAAGACCTTCCTGAAGAGTAGCTACAGCAAAGAAAACAGCAATTAGCTACAGGACGAAAGAGCAATAGTGTCATCCACTAGATGACGAAATAGGGAAGGGACAAAAATATATTTTAAATTGTAAATCTATTTAGGGGTAGGTGAAACCCTATTTTGTAATAAATCTTGGCCACACAATTGTAATGAATCTTGGCCATTCATTTAACTTTTGGAAAACTATAAATAGAGCACTCCCCTCATTTGCAAAAGTGAGAGTTGAGTTGTTGTAAAGGCATGCTGCAGAAATTTATAAGAAATATCATTGACTTAGTGTATTTTCTTGATTTCTCTCATGTCACTTGATTCATTCTCCAATTTCACATGTTTAGCTTAGATCTTATGGTTGTTTAGTTAGCTATTTTCTTTATTTGGGTAAATCTTAGGAATGTTGTTGGGTGATTGTGAAAATTCCTGCTTTGTTGATGATCCCTTAGTCCATACTTTTTGCTGTTTGCTGAACGTAGATAGCTGTGCAAAGTTAGCCTGGACTTTATTTGAAGCTGCCCCAAACATTTATCTTTAATTCATGCATGTATGTGGTGGATGAAGGATGAAATATTTGTAGCTTTTAGAAGATAGCACAATTTCCATGATACTATGAAATCCCTGGTTAAGTGGGATATTGTTTTGAGGAATTGTCCATTGCAGGAACTCCATTGTCACTATTCATAAGCAAGCTTCAGACTTAGGAACTTTTCTTCCCTTTCACTCTTTTCCCTTTTTTAGTAATTGACCTATGCTAAGGTTCATTGCGCATTGTAAAGCCAAATCTAACAACTAAATGGAGTTCAAGATTGTTTTTTGAACCTACAGCCGATGCATATCAACTTTCCATCCTAGGAACTCTATTTCAAGATCCAACTTCATAATTTATGTCCACACTTGGTATTTTCTGTAAGACCGCCTTGTGATTCCAGCAAATCACATCAACTACTGAGGTATCTAAGCACTGTCATGACTTGACACCCGAGAGACCTTGAGATAGTGTTCTACAATTCGATTATGGGAGATTGTCTTTCAAGAGAGGTAGTGCACCTACGCACTGCCTGTGTTGAGAAGTGCATAAAAACACCATCAACAAAAATGACATACTCAATATTCACCATAGTGGCTTTAACCCTTTATCTTCTAAAGGAAACTTCTCCTTAGAAGCCTTTTGGCCCGAGCCCATGGAACCTATAACACCTCGCAAAGACTTTTTTTCATTGCTTACCAAAATTTTAAAAGCAAAGAAAATTGTAGAATTATCTCTCTGGAACATGTCGTCATCCACTTCTGACACTCCTATCCTAGATGAAGTAATGCATTAGCTCAAACAAGAACCAACCCATCAAACTCAACCAACACCTGAAACTTCCCCCACATCATCTAAGAGACCACAAGACAATGATAGCAACTTCGTCATGCCTCCTTGTATCAAACAAGTTTATAAAGCAAAGGAGAAAGTGGATGAACAACCTTTCATGGTTCCTTTTGTTCCTCCCCTTAGGGAAGAGAATCATCCTATGGTTGATCAACCCGCTCCTTCACAAACACAACTCAACAATAAAACCAAAAGAAATAGATGAGCTAGGGAGTGTAGGTGTAGATTTTGTGCCCTTGCTCACACATTACAAGTAGAAGAAAACAAAGAAAATAAAAATCAACACTTGATAGAAGCAATGCATGATGACCCTCCTCCCCAATCACAACAAAATGATACAATACAACAACCAAAACCCATGGTACGTGCCCTTCATTAGACATTATCATCTGTCCTCTAGTTGTGATTAATCTGGAAGACGATGATGAGATCACTAAAATAGACGAAGAGGTGCATAATGATCTGAATATATTATTTTCCTCTTCCATGAGCTTAAATGATAAATCTCCTACAAAGATTGTAGAACCTGGTGCTTCCCCTAGTTTAGCACTTTCGCTTGTCCCTTTGGCTAGTTGCCCACCCTCAGCATATCATACACATGACTGGGAGGCAGATGAATTGCTTGATGGTTGAATTGCATTTGCTTTACTAGTCTTTTGCATTTTCTTTTTCTTTTTCTTTTTTGTGTTCACATGTGTGTAACGTGTTCCCCCATGATGTGTTGTTTGATGTTCTCTCTCTCTTTGTGACATTCCTCTATTTGCACCTTCCTTCTTCTCTATGTCATACATTGCTTTCGCCTTTTTCTTTTTCTTGTGTTTTCCTTTTGGTGATGACACAAAGCATTGAGACCACAATGTCTCTTTCATGTTGACCAAAAATGCCCCTCTTTTCTTTTTCTTTACCTTTTTGTTTCTTGTGTTTTCCTTTTGGGGATGATGCAAAGCATTGAGACCGTAATTTCTCTTTCATGTTGACCCAAAAGGCCCCTCTTTTCTTTTTCTTTTTCTTTTCCTTTTCGTTTATTGTTTTTTCTTTTTGGGGATGATGCAAAGTGTCAAGACATCTTATGTCTCTTACATGTTGACCCAAATGAATCTTTCTTTTTCTATGTTTTAGCTCTCTTTGTGATTCTTCCAGTTCTATGTATTCGGGGAATGATGACAATTTTGAGCTCTCTAAACAAAATATTGCAGAAAAGAACATACTAACCCCAAATCCATAGATCCCTTATGTGTTTGGTGTTTTGGGGGCAACCCATTTATTTTTCTTTTTCCTTTTCTTCACATGACGTAGCCTTACTCAGAAATGTATGACTTAGCATAGGGGCTTTCCAAGTTGGCTCTCATGTCTTTCTTTCTTGTTTACAATTTTAATTTACTACTTTAAATTAATTTCTCACAATTCGGTGTGTAGCAATTCCTTTAAAGTGGAGGCATACATTGGTATTATCATTTGCATTTTTCATTTTTCTTGGTTCTTAGTGCAGCCTTGTTACTTCATACGATGCATTTGTCACTTTGTGGATGACATTGGTTGTAGTTTCCTTCATGAGCATGATCTATCTTAGCATATTACATTCCTCTTAGTGGCTTGATGAGACACACTACATACCCTAATTTGTGAATTTTATATTCTTTGATTGGTCCTCTCTTGGAGACATCAGACACAATGTTCCCTAAGTCAAAGATCTCACATGGACTAAGAAAAACTCCTTTGAACATTCTTTTGCATGTTGCATTTTTATTTTTTTATATGGCCACCTTGCATAACACAACTTGCATGCATGTGGTGCCATTGCATTTTTTCATGAGCTCCAAGCATATGAAGTTTTGTTTGTCTCATGAAGCTCAAAATGTCATTTTCTTTAGTGGCACCTTATTAAAGTTATCAGGAGGTATAACTTTGGTATGGTTGAGTGAGAAGCCCATTCCAAGGCATGACTTTTCCCCATAGCCACCTGCGTGTGTGTGAGTGCATACCATTCATGAGTGTATGTTTCTCACCTTTTTGGCCTTCTCACTTGATGGACAGTCATGAGTTTTTTTGCCTCAAAGTGAGTATACATTTATTTTTCTAGACAAACAGTCTCCTATATCTAATCCACAACGGGATGGACAAATGATTGAAGCTTGATCTGATTCTCTTTTCTTCTCATTTTCTCTCTTTCATTATTTTTCATCATTTTCGTGTGTATTCCTTTGTGCTTATGTTTGGTTTGCCATGGGATCTTGATCTTCGGGGCTTGATCATCCCTCTTGATTGTTGTTGTCTCATCTTACCAAGCATTAGTGCATTTGGATCCCTCTTGATGTGCATGTTGGGCTACTTTAGTGTGAGTTTGAAGCAAGTTCATCCTCTCACTAAAGTGGGGGCATAATGTGTCACTAAAAAATGTATAGTTGGACATTTTTACACTCACTTGAGTCTCTCTCATGTACTTTGGCTTGATTTTTCCTAGATTTAATGTTGTAATATGGTCAACACATTCACATTAGGTCTTGGACCCTTATGAATCATTAAGAATTCTAGGATGTCTTGTAAAATTTTTGTGAAGTGTTGTAACCCACTTTCACACTTTTCTAGGATCCTTTCATTATAATTCACCTAAATAACTCCTTTTTATAACTTACCAAGTCCTATTTCAAAGTGTTGTAAAGAGTAACAAACTCACACTTCTCTAGGCTTGTCATCAATAATTTGACCCTTTATTATGTTTAAATGACCCCTTAATGATCTTTCTAGCCCTACTTAAGTGTATTTTTGAGAATATTCCCGTTAAACCTTATTAAATACACTTCAATCATTGACACCCAGTAAAATTGCCCTAGTGGGACCAAGTTGCCACTTGGGGCGACTTAGTCCCACTAGGCACAAAAATCAAAATAATTTTAATTTTCTAGTGGGATTTTATTCTCTTAACCTTAAGGTTGGCCTGTGATGTGTTATTTTCGGGAAATATTGTAAAATCAAGTATGAATAAAGGGTTTTTATCTCGTTTTCACCCCCATTCATTCACTTAATCACTAAAGTAGTTATCAAGCATTCTAAGCATTATCAAGCATCCATTGGAGCATCTTATTGCATATATTCATGTTTCAACATCAAGGGTTTGGTGAATTTGTGACATTGCATGTTATTCATTCATCATTCTCTCTTTATTTTCATTTCATTTTCTAGGGTTTTATTACCAAATTGGGGTTTGATCAAGGCAAACCCCTATTCTCTAACCCTTAACCCTTTTTCCCCTCTTTGCATGTGTGTTTTGGAGGTCTTGTATCTAGATTTTTCAAAGAGGAAAGTGTTAAAAAGGTGTTGTCAACTCATCAAAGTCATCCAAGTTAAAAAAAGCCCTAATTGAAGCTTGGAGACCTCTTTTAGCCCATTTTTTGTTGAATCTAAACTACACACCTATGAGGAAGGGAAGTGCAGATAGAAAGTTATAGATTCCTGCCTTGAATTTCTCGAGATTCCCAAGTGGACTATGTTGCCATATGTGGAAAATTAGTCCCACTGTCAGGCCTAAAAAAGTGATTTCTTCATTTTTGGATACCCATTTGGTCGAAACCTGTTCTTGCAGAATCTCCTCGAAACAAGACTAAGTTTCCCAGCTTGGTGTAAGAGTCCCAGTTGGCTTCAACAGCAAAATCTACAGGATTCCAGAGCCTCTCTACATCACATTTTAGCTTCCAGGTGCACCTCTCCAATCTTGTTCATTTATTTTATTGTTTACTTGCATTCTTAGGTCATTTTGCATACATCACTGTATTTTCAAACAACTTGCATTTCTTAGGTTTTGCATTAATATTCATTATCTTTTATCATTTCTTTGCATTTAGGAATATTTCAATCATACTAGCATTAGTCTTGAGTGAACCTCCAAGTTTTTTTGGGATACCTTTCTCCTTTTAGGTGAAAAACCCTAGAAGTGTAAGATAGAAGCACCTGCAAAAATTTATGATTCCAATGGTTCAAAACTGTTGAGAGGAATTAGATTGGGAAGATTAGTGTATTTAGATTACATAATATGTGTGATTAATGAAATCAAGTTGAGTATTCAGTGGGATTGAAGAAATAGATTGATAGGTTAGTGGGATTAAAGAATATATGAGTTATTCAATTGTTTAGAGTGAGTAATCAGTGGTTGTGATTCACTCAATCATAAAAGGGGTGAAGATAATTAATTAATTGAATTAATTAATTTGTATTTTGAGTTGAACGTGCAAGTCATGTTTGACTTTAAAAAATAAAGTTATATTTCTTTGTTGACTATGTTTGAATGTTGTTGAATAATTAATTTAATTATTCAAGTTTAGAAAGGGGAAAGTGATTTAATTAAACTATTCAGTAATAACAATTTAACTGATTTAGGAGAATAGGGTATATTAGTGACATAATGAAATAATTTTTTTTGTTTAATTAATCAAGAGGAATAAAGTTAGATAAATTATGAAAAAGTGAATTAAGTAAATAATTTAGAGATTATTCAATTAATAGAGAAAAAATAGGGTTTTTGATGTAAATGATGTGAAATGCAGTGATATCAATGATAATGATGTTGATAAATGGAAAAATTTCATTCACGATGTGTGATATGTGTTAGGTCATTTTTATATGTCTACACTTTACAACTCAAGAGAATAAAAACCATAAGAGATTGGCTCTCCCTTGTGGCATCAAACCGATCATCAAACCCTAGTTGGTTTATGTTTGAATGTGGAGTCAAAATTAATAATATTTAATCCTATTTAATCTAATTAGATCTAGGATCAATTTTTCTACTCTACAACAAGTTTTTTATACCTTTTTCAATCAAATAACCTAATCTATGATTCCATACTAATTATCCTAATTCAATAGTATTTACATTAGCATACCTAAATTATGTTGATATATCTACCCTATATAGACTAACATGCCACACCTCTTTTGTAAGCACCAAATCGACTATTGTTATCTATTACCTTTTTTATCAAATTAGATGTGAATTCATAAACTGTTATCCATTTTAAGTTACATGGACATAATTCTTCTAGATAAACCTAGAATGAGTAGAACATTAAGAGTGTTCTTACTCTACCATCCATGAAGGAAACTTTCATCTTTACTTGACCAACTATCTTCATGGAACTATTATATATTAGTAGTTCACCTACCCTTCATCACACTTTATATACTTTGAACTTACCACTTCTCATGTGCTTTCATATGAAAAGAAGCACCTAAGCCAATAAAGTAGGAATAACCATCAATGATATTAGAAAAATAAATACATCAATAATATAATCTTCATTATAGTGGGTGGTAGGGTGAGCCCCCAACCCCCCTCATCAAGTTCCCTATCTTATTCATCCATGAGTCTGATGGAAAACTAAGGAAAATTATGTTAACAAAGAAGGAGGAAATGAGGTGTTGGATGGGGCATGAAAGATGGCAACATAGTGGCAAGGCCACATCACTTCAAGCTTTATCCAAGACGTCCAGGGGATGAGGAAGGCAAGCCACCAAAGTTTAGCAGTCCACCAAATTAGGGGAGACCTCGGCGACATCAGGAGATGTTAATGACACATGAAGCCAAGAATAAGCAGCTCAACACATAGAGTATGGCCATCATGAAAGCTTAAGTAAATGGGCCAAGTGGCAGATGTTGCTCCTCACAAGGAGCTAGCTGAATTAAGGCTAAAGGTTGTAAGACAAAATTTTATTGCAAGGATGGATTGCCTCGCTTAGCCATCATTTCAGACTCATGCACGAGGGCTCGGCCTTACTGCATACAGGCCTTTTAAAGGTGAATGGATAGCAACATTCTCACAGTATGGTTTTCAAATTTTGGTTTGTTTGTTGTCTTTGTGCAGGGAACTGTCGACCAATGGGCTACAAATGGTGAAGATGAGCAGATTGAAATTCATCATCTCCATATCAACAGAGGGGTTGGAAAGTTTCGGTGTTGACACTCCAGTCTCCTTGGTGGCAATGGAGACATAAATAGCATTCAGGGAAATTACTGATCAAAGGTTGAAGATAATCCTACTTGAGGATGATCCCTTGACAATGTTAGCAGTCAAAATGATATTAGGAAAGGGCCACATGGATAGAAAGAAATTTTTGAGGGATAACGCACACATTTCTTCTCGATTCTTAGCCATAATTTTGGACTTGGAAGTCCCAAAGGTGGAGGCAAAGGAAATGATGAGCTTCTTTTTCGAGGTGACCTGTTAGGAGGGTTAGAGAAGACACTGAAAGCGGCCTTCATGGGCAAAGGAATCCCGTGCCCCTCGAACCTGGAACTTCTTTGGGAGATGAATGAGGCAGTTAAAGTATATCCCTTTATTTTAGACCTCAAGGGGCCAAAGCTTATGAGGCACAGAATGATCTCGGCCATGGTGGTCGAATTCCTAAAAAAGAAAGCTAGGGTTGGTGATGGAGGAGGGGATGGAATGGGAGGAATATTTCACCTTGTTTGCAGAAGTAAATGGCTTCCTATGAGGCTCAGCCTCAGTGTTTTAATTTTGTGTTTAAAATGATAACAAGAGATGGTTTTTTGAAGTTATGCAATGGGACTGCAATTTTGGAGTCGATCATAGCTTGCTCCCGAGATGGTAGGTTTAGATGGTAGGTTTAGATTTCATGGAAGAATGGTTTATCCTGCTATGCATACGTAATGTATATTTTATGAAACTTATACAGATCTTCACCTTGCGTATCAAAAAAAATATACTCTTCATTATAGGAATTCTTCTTGGGCTTATACTCATTTGTGTGACCCTTCAAGTTCCATAATTTAAATATTTTTTCTACCTTAAGAATTCATTTAATATTCTTCTTACCTTTCTTCTCCTTAGACCTACCTCTAACAAATAGGGCATCATAAGACTTACTATCCATTAACCTTTTCCTAATTTCCTCACTTAATAAAATGTCAACAATATTTTGCAAGTTCAATGATGCATCACTATCAATGGACATAATTATGCTTTCTCACGAATTTTGTAAGGAATAAAATAATATAATGTATTTTCCTCTTCATCTTTCTTGACTCCTATTAACACAAGAATTAAAATCACATTAAATTTAATTAAATATATAACTACTAAGTCTCCCTACTTCATTTTTAAATGGCATAACTTATTTTTTTAAATGAGTTTGTTAACAAGACTCTTTAAATACTAATATAATGTACCTAACATCTTCCATAATAATTTTTTTATTGTCTCCTTAGACATATTCATCAACATAGAATATAATTAACATAACTAGATTACACTTTTTACTTTCTTATTTAATTCTACAAAGTCTTCATCAAACATGCTTGAGGGTTAAGATGAAGATGATGTTGTAGCCCATTGTTATGTCACCACCAAAAGATCCTCCATATTTAATTTCAATAAAAAAAAATTATTGAATCCCTCAATTTAAAATTCTATATGCTAGCTATAGATTTAATATTGTATTTTTTTTAAATTCCTTTAATTTTTTCTTTTATTTTCAATTATACATGAACCATAAACCAACTATTGTATGGTTTACCACTACACTCACTATGGTTTTGATTATCAATTAAGTAGTAACCACCTAAGAAAAAACCTATGCTCCGATACTAAGTTTTGGGGATTTTGAACTCCATTGTTGATGACTAATAAAATCATATGAATCAAGAATGCACTATGTTGCATTATCTTTCTTCAAATAAATTTTATTTTATAGTCTAGGATACTTTTAGTCTTAAACAAGTTTCTTTTTATTCCCACATGTTATAAAGAAGCTTTGCAAACCTATCATCTTGGTCAAAGTATTACATTTCTATATTTAGTTAGAGATTTGTATCACTTTATGTAATATATATAATTTATTATCCTCTCTCTCTATTTTACTTTCTTGAAGATAGCTCCTTCTTAGGCAAGTTGAAATTAATATTTTCTCTAAAGTACTATGAAAAGTGTTAATCATTGCATAATTTTTCTCTATTTTAAATATGTTCTAAGGAAGTTCTTGTGAAAATACTATTGAAGAATGATCCATTAATTTGCATGGACTGTGCATCCTTTTACTAGATTTGAAATATCTACGTTTACATGTATTGATTGATTTTTTACTATAATACACATCCACCTAGCAGTTCACATGCATAGAATAGTGGGAGAAAAATGTAATGTTGAAAATTATATACCCATCCCCTTTTCCTTTTTGTTTTGGGTTTGCTTTGATTAGACTGTCCTAAACACAATAATCATCTTAAAATTGAATTATTTGGGTATACATTTGACTCATATACTAGTCTCTATCCATAGTGTTTCAACCCTAATCCCCTAATTTACTCTTCTCCCCCTAGATTAAATTTTTAAGTGAAGACTTAACCCAAACCATTTTCTCGGTGATCGATGTGCTCCCTAAACTTTTGAATTTAAACTTAATAAAATAAGCTTTGTAGTAACAGAAAAAGTATCCCTTTAAATCCTTAATTTTGGAATAATTAACAATAAATGAGCCTAATGTCGCCTTGATTTAGTATTCTAATGTGTTTAAATACACATTCACATTAATTCTAGGACCCTTTTTAATAAAATGGACTTAATGGTGCCTTATTTAGGGTGTTTTCAAGTGTATCTCTACATTTCACACTAATCTAGGGCTTTAATTAATTAATTGAGCTTAATTGAGCTTAATTGGCCCCTTAAATTCAAATCCAAGCCTAATTTATTGCATTTTTCGAGGGATAAATCCTAACACTCATTAATAATGTTTCACAACACTTAATTTTACAAGGTTTGAGTCCTAGGCTAGTAACCTAGGACCCATTAGCCACTTGGAAAATGGGTCCTTCCTAGGTCCTAGGACCACTTTTTGGCATATTACTTCATATCCCTGAAGCATGTCCTAGTTGAGTGTGCTAGGACCCATTAGCCACCTAGATAATGAGTCCTCCTTAACTTAGGACACACCTTTTTTAACTTATTCTTGGAAAGATTTTAGTGATTTCAAATCCTAGATCTAATGTCGGCTTGTGTCATTTGAATTTTGGGATTAAATCTTAAGTTAAGTATAAATACAAGGTTATTTCACTATGTTTTCAACTAGATCTTCATAAGTAATCAAGAGTACTTTCACAAGAGCATTAGAGAGTATTCAAGAGCATATTTTTCAAGGTTTTATTGCAGCAATCAAAGGTTATATCATCATTTCAAAGGCATAGTGCATCATGCATGTTGTTGAGCTTATTTGTTGATGTAGCATTGAAGACCCAATTCAAGCATTATTTCACATCCAAATTCAAGATCAAAATCCACATTCCTTAAAGCCACTTCATGCTAGATTGCTAATTTGTACTCCAAGATTTCATCCAAGGTATCATCGTTTCATGTTTCATATTTCATGTTCATGTTTCATTGTTTCATCAAGAGATTTAATTACCTAAATGAGGTTTGACCAAGGCAAACCCCTATTCTCTAACAATCAACAATTTTTCTTCTCTCTTGATGTGTGATTACAAGTTCTAGAATGAAGATCAAGTGGAGAACAAAAGTTGCAAAAGTTTTCAAGATTGCAAAGTTATAAAAGTTGTCATCTTTGTTGCAAGATCATAGAAACTAACCTAAAGGAATTATTTCTGACTTTTGGGAGCTGATCACCTAAGATCTGGGAGTGCAGACATTGAAGAACAAGATCCCAAAACTAGTTTTCCAAAACCCTAACAGGGACCCATTAGCCACCTGGCGAATGATTCCTCAATGAGATCTGAAACATTACTTTTTCAACAAGGTACACAACATTTTTCCATCTAAAAACCTTCTTATTTGTTGTTATAACAGTTAGGTTTAATTTTTGCTACTCATTTACACATTATTCTTACATATTGAATGAAATAGAGTTGAAATTAGGTTCATCATTTTGTTAATTCATTTTGGTGAATCTCTTTTTCTATGTTTCAAGCTCATGTTTCCCTTGCTTACAAGTTATTTCAAAATGATGTAGCACATTATATTGATTTGTGGGCTTAGTTGTTACATATTTAAGTATACTCACTCAATCATTTTTAAATAATGCTAGAATGTGAAACAACATCTAGATCTAAGAGTAAAAAAGAGAATCTACTCTACATTATTTTCTTATGACAATATTCTAGGACTACAAGACACTTTCTATCTTCAAATATTCTCTTAGAGTTGTAAAGTTGACCCATCTAGGGGTTTGATTAAGGAGAACTTGAACCTTACAATTTGACAAATTCCTAAAGGTGTTTGTAAACACTACTTGTCCTCGCAATCCTTTAAATATCATAATTAAATTAAGTGAGATGCAATAATTTGAGAAGTGTTATATTGATCTCATGAGCTACATGATCACTTTCACACAAAATATCACTTCTAAACACGTGAAGATTAGTTCAATAGATGTAGATCTAAACTAAATTGACACAAAGTATTTTTATTTTTTAAATCAAATGTGTTTTAATCACATTAAAAAATAAAAATATTAATAAATCATTTTTTAACATCTGCTACAGTATTTCCTCTATATCAAAATCTAACTAACTATTATTTTTAATACAATTTAGTTCTACATTTATTCATAGTTAAGCAATAATCAACCCCCAACTTGCAATCAATGTAAATTAATTTCTAAATTGGTATTTAGTTAACCTACATTCATATAAAAAGAGCCAAAAAGATAAGAATTTTCTTATTTTCTGTTTAATATACCAATGAATTTTCTTTTACCCCCAAAAAAAAGAGCAATTATATCACTTCATATAGATTTTTTGTTTGTATAGAAGAAAGGTCACTTTATATAGACAATAGAATTTTAAAATCCAGTAAAGACTTAAAAAGTCCACTTAAGAAAGGCATTTCCGGTCTCTTTACCACTTACTTTCAGGCATAGGATTTGACAATTTGTGGATGATTTTTAATGGATATACAAGGAAATTTATAATCTACTTAGTTTGAATATAATTTATAGAATTGTATGGAATAAAAATTTTGTGTGTTTGCCCTGATTTATTTAGTTTATATATAATAATTATTATATGTATTATGTTTTCCATAAAAGTTAGTAAGTTATTGCAGTGAGTTTATTTTTATAAATTTGAAGAATTTAAATTTAATTTATAGACTATCTATTTATTTTTTTAGGTTTTCAATTTAATTTAGATGTACAATATTGATTTTATCTTTAAAATTTTGAATTCAAATTTAATTATAGATCCAAATCATTTCTAGTGTCTATTTAGATTTCAAGGAAATCTCATAAAGGTTAATTATCTATTTTTGAGTGACTAATGTATAAATCATTGTAATATTGCAATTAGGCAAAGATTTAAGGCTTAAGTGGACTCAAAATTTGTATTTGTGGATGTGCTCTAAAAAGAGGAGGCATTATGCTTGTTAATTAGCCATTAATACACAATTTTTGGCTATAAAAGGGATGAACCATTAACAAAAAATACCTTGTCATATTTAATATTTTCAAAGTAACTTGTGCTCAACATATTCAAGTTCTCTCAAAAAAAAAAATCCATGAAAAATTGAATCTCACTAAGGATTTTCTAGAAATAAAAATTTCAAAGAGAAGGAGGAGTTCTACCCCTAGGTAGCTAGTCAAACTTCCCCTAGAGTTCAATGATAACAAATCTTATGTTTCTACCCCTATACAACCAAAGCCACAAATATAAATGGAAAACATCAAGTCTAAGAAAAAGGAAATCAATTGGTTCTACACTAGTGTTAGATATAGTGGATGGAATTTTTTATACTATAACTTAAAAACCTACCAAAAGTCTCAAAGAAGGTGATAAGTCTCACATGTTGGAATGGTTGAGAATAAAAGAAATGGACTCATTTCAAATTTAAATTTATAGTATGATACTAGCATAATATGTAGTTCTTGAGTTGCATCCATACCCGAAACATATTCAGACTTGTGTAGAATCCTATGATGAAAAAACAAGGACCATTCAAGGAAAGACTCTTCAAGTAGTCATCAATTATCAAAATATCCATGACATGTTACAGGTCTCCCTTTCTAGATAATGATGCTTCATGTTGTATTTACAAGAACCTATAGAAAATATAGGAGACCAAGACTACCCAAATCCCCTCTTTAAATAAGGATTTAGGTAAAGATAAGAATAATATAGATTTCCCACCCTTGCCAATGGCTCTAGCACAATTTCAACAAAGGACTATTTAGATGCCTATTCTATGATAGCCTTTATTTTTGCCTTGATGATGACAGAAGAGTACATAATTTCAAACTTATTTGTGTTGATGTTATAGAAAATAAAATGAGATATTAGTAATGTTGTAAATTGTCACCTTTAATAATTTCACACTAGGTTTATCTCCCCTTCATGTGCTTGGGTGGTCCAATTGTGTGTTTAATTTTCCTATTTTATAATAATCTTTAGAAAATCAAAAGTTCAATTGGGATTAAGGAGTTAATATCTATTTAATGATGCTTAAAACCCTAAAATAGGTTTGGGATAGGGTGTCCAACACCCCTATCTAGCCTATTTTGTCCCTAGTTCAAATATGTTAGTGTCAAAATTTTAACATTTGAAAATCTAAAGTCAAATTTTCAACTGTTGGTAATTAATTATCGTGAAATTAAAGAATTACATATAAATTTACAAGTCTTTTCATCATTTGAAAGTCTAGCAACTTTGAGAAGCAATCCTAGCATTTTGAATTAAGTAGAACTAAGCAATCAAGAGAAGAATTAGCAGAATTATAATAGCATGTAGCATTTAAATTATCACCCTTGACAATTTCACACTAGGTTTTGCTCCCTCCTATGTGCTTGGATCTAATTATGCTCCTAATTTCCTAAATTATGCATTTTGTGGCCCATTTTATCAATTATCAAAAAATAAAATGTGCAAAACCCAAGTATGCATTTAATATTTTACCCCTGACACTTCATATCCCAAAAAAGTGGATATGGACAAGGGCGCCCTTGTCCTCTTAAAATGGCCCCAAATTTAAATATGTCAATGTTGGTAATTTATTATTTAAAATTCAAATCCTAATTATCGGCCATCGAGATTTAACTTTCAGGAAATTAGATAATTGCATATAAATACATAGTATTTTCACAATTTCAATTAAGTAGAATTATCAAGCAATATTGAAGTACAATTATTATCAATTCAAGAGTAGTCAAGAGCAGAATATGTAGAATTATTGCACCATTTCAACATCTAAGCATTGTGCCAAGTGTTATGTGAGTTTGTTGTGTTTATAGATGTATTTGGTTTGTGGGTACTAATGCTTTTAGGTCTTCAAGTCAAATTAGTACAAATTGCAATCAAGCCTTGAAGGTGATGTGCATGACTTCAGTTCCTCAATGAGATCAAATTTGAGTGGTGAGTTGTACAAATTTATTGATTCATTACCCTATTATCATTTAGCATCTATCCTTCAAAAGGATAAGCTCTATTTATCATCAATTTTTCCATTGTGGAGGTAGAAATACCAATAGACTGGGGTTTGACCAAGGCAATCCCCTATATGGCGCAACCCTTCCTCTCCTTTTGAATGTCCAGGTTACAAATCTAAAGAGGATTGGAAGAAGATTGAAGACAATTTACGTGTTTATGCATTCAATCCCTACAACTTAAAAAGATACATAAAATCAATTATCTCAGTTACAAACAAAGATCTGTAAGGAAGAAGCGACAAACTAGGGACTTGAGGACTATAAAAGCATATTTCAATTTTAGATCTCCATTCTAGGGTGTGCTAGGTTCCCTTTTCCACTCAAATTGGCATGTCTTAACCAGCACACTCTAAGTTGGTTTGACTACTTAGGTGGAAAATGTGGACCCCTTCCTCTTTTCAACATCCATTCCTCTCACCAACATTCATTCTAATTCAAACAGTAGTCATTGTTAAATTTGAATTCAAAGTATTCTCGCGTGATGTCTTGTGCAAGCGTTTGATCACATAAAACATTCTGACTCTGTAATTTTTTTATACAAATGATTGTTGTAGTAGCAATAGTGAAAGCTTCGGAATAGGTTATGGGTATCCATTAAATCAGAATAGAAGGGGGGTTATTATCACATAGTATAGTTGGAAATGCATGGGTAGAAATTTATGAAAAAGGTGGAAGCATAGACAAGGCACATGCACTGTTTGATCGAATGCCTCAAAGAAATGTGGACTCATGGAATGCTTTTATTGCAAGATATGCACAAAATTTGTTTTCCAAAAAGGATTTAGAAGCTTTCATCCACATGCAATTGGAAAGTGTAAAGCCAAACTCTAGCCTTTTCCAACATCCTCCCAGCCTGTGCAAAAATGGGAGCTTTGGAACAGGGTATGGACATCCATCATAGATAGTGGAATTTTGTCAAATGTAGCTACAACTGCCCTACTAGACATGTATGCAAAGTAGTCGCAAAAATTTAAATGGAAAAAATAATAATGTTAATTTAGATTATTATTCTACTCATCATTCAAATAGATATCATTAACCTTTACAATAAAAGGATGTTAAGTTCATTCCACATTATTGTTTTAGATGCCACTCTACCTTATCTTCTAGTTTTCATTTGTATTCAAGTTTTTTTTTTTATTCAAGGGGTAAATGCTTTTGAACTGGAGCTCTGAACCGAAATACAACCATTCAACAATACCACCCCAATAGGGATTGAACCTTGGTCGCAAGAACAACAATGCCACCATTAAACCATCACACCATGCCAATACTAGCATTTGTATTCAAGTTTAGAGTATATAAGTGTAGATTGATATTATTTTAGATTAAAGTTTTAAATGTATTATTTAGTATATGATTACCTTCTTTCTTGTTGTGAGTGTATTTTTCATTGTGAGTCTCTATGTTATATGACTGGGCATATATTATCACTTGATACCTTGCATTACAATTGTATTAGATTTAGTCTAATAGCCTAAGGTTTAGTTTGTGGAGAGGTGAAAGCATTGCATGGCATTGACTAAAGTTTGCAACTAAGAGATTTCTATCCTCCATAAATTTTGAGGATGGGTAGAAGGTATTGTAGATGTCCTCAAGTGTGTTGGTTATTGTGTAGGTGTGGTGTGCATTTTGTTATAGGAAAATTGTTGAAGAAGGAGAATAAAAAATAAAGAAATGATTGTGAGTAAATGAGGAAGGAACTAAGCACTTAAAATAAATTTACTCAAGAAATAATCTCATGAAGAAGATCTTCAAACCTTAACAATACTTAGACTTTGTCCTTAACAATGAGGCTTTGATGCAGGTTTCCTTTAATTTTTTTAATTTACATGTTAATGATTGATATTTTTGAACAATCTCAATCCTAAATTAGAAAATAATATGAAGGATCTAATTCAATTCTTTGTCTATGTGACATTACACACTACACACACATGAACACAATGACATTACATTAGAATCTTAGGACGCTAATGATAAGGATTCCCTTAAATATACAACTAGCATTATAAAATCCTCATAAAATAATTTTAAAAAGGTTGTTAATCCTCCAAGGGATGATGTGACTTTAATCAAACTTCAAGTATTGTACATGGAATAGGATGCTTATTATCCATTCATAAATCAATGTTAAAATACTTGGATTTCATTTGAAGGTAAAACATAACTTAATTGCATGTAAGCACTAAGGATCCAAATGTTGCAAGGTGTGTTCCCTTGGTCTCCTTGTGTTGTGCAGTGTAGAACTTAGGTTCGTGAAATGGCTTAACCACCTCCTGTGGATTCATTAACTTTGGTGGTTGTATTGGGCATTAACAGGTCAATCTTTTGGTGCAACAACAACCGTCTATGCAATAATTGGTATCAAAGCCTAGGTCATAGGTTTGAACCCCTCACTTGCATTAGGGGGGATTGTTGCAAGGTGTGTGCCCTTGGTCTCCTTGCATTGTGTTGTGTGGAACTTAGGTTTGTGATATGGATTAACTACCTCTCATGGATTCATTAACTCTTGCAGTTGTATTGGGCATTAACAGGTCAATCTTTTCGTGCAAAGGCAACTGTCTGTGCAACACCAAATTCAACTTGAGGTCCATATTATCTAGCTACTAAACTTAATATTGTTATCTTGCAAGACAATAGTACCAAATTTTATACAAGAATATAAAGATCATCGATTTTTCACTTTTCTATTGAATGACCATGTGACAATCTCTAGGACCTATTAGCATTAGTTCCAATGCTTAGTACCCCATGTTCCTATGAAAATTGAATAGGTTCAATCTAGGAGTTCAATATGAATAATGCATATAGTTTATAAGTTGTGACCAACCTTTAATTCAATCATTTATTTAAGGGATTAGATTTCACTTAATTTTGGCCACCATAAGATCAAGGTTGCTAAAATTATAGTTATAATCTAATCATATAGTCTATTATTCCACTTGGATACCATCACAACAAAGCATATTGTTTCATGGAGTGATGACAAGGTATATAGACTTGGACATCTATTATTCTCTACATCAAATTCTTATCAAGTATTGAATTAGTTATATGCCTTATTTCTTTCATACATATAAATAGAGAGTTGGTTGTCACACATAGGATCCACTAGACTCAAGAGCTAGTTTAATTCCTTCTACAAGATCTTATATATTAAATTAACTCGACTTAAAATTACATATGTAAAGAACTGTACAACAAGTCTAATGGGGCAAAACTCAAGTTAATAGTTGAAACACAAGTCTAAACAAGCCAACACCACCTAGCTATAACTAGCATTACCATCATTCTACACTCATATAATGACCATCATTCAACATCTATAAATCTACTAAGATTATCAACATTGACCACAAGAGTGACCATGTAGGTCTAGACTCCCTTAATGACCCTTAATGAGTGGTTATACAACATAATGAGGCCTTATGAAAATAATTATAATTTCTTCGTTCTTCTTCCTACCATGCAATACCTAGGTTACTAATCACAAATACATTATTTTATTAGCTAATGTTCTTTAGCACAACACACAAAGTACAAAAACTCTATGAATTGATCTACTAGATTCAAAACTATAAGATACTAATGATTACAACTATTGGATTTCACCATATAACTTCTTGATTATGGGATTCTACCCAAGTACATACCTCAATAGAGGCTTCACTAGATCCTTCATTCTCGTTCTTTCATACTTAAAGACTTAAAAAGTCCACTGAGGAAAGGCAAAAGCTTGCTCAAAATAGTTTGGAAGGAACATTCTGTTAAACCTTAACTCAGGTTATACTTTACGTAGCTTTTCCTTTACTCCCTCTCATCACTGTACTTCCATATTCCATTCTTGGGCGCTTCTCTTTTACTTGGGTAACAAGAAAGTGCGTCCGACGGAAAGTGAAAACATCAACTCACGTTCAGAATCATTCTCCTCACAAGCGAACGCTATATTTATGCGCTCCCTCCACTTCTCTCTCTAACAGAACTCTTTCACTAATTTAATAGCCATTATCATTTCTACAAGTATTTCTTAGCTCGTTCTTCTTGTGTTTATTTGGGACTGAAACTGCAATGGAGTTGAATTTGGCATTGAGTACTGCACGCAAAAGAAATTCTACTCATGGTCGGCCTCGACTTCAAGCATTTTGCGGCGACCTTAGATTGAGAGAGACTCGCTGCTCCTACTTTCTCAATCTCTTCCTTCAAGGTACTTCAATCATACATCATACATTACTACTTCAATCTTTGTTTCCTTTCTTATAGGAAGCATACTATTAAAGAGACGCATATTGTCTATGTTGTGCAGGTTTGAGCACAGATGAAATAGAGGTGGAAATGGATAAGGAGAGGAGTGTGATATTACGTGGAGAAAGTTATTGCAAAGAGGTGGGAATGTTTAAGAGGAGGTGGCGCCTCATGGCTAACGACGGCCCAACATGGAAGAGAAGAAGGCCTTTCAAAATTCCTGAGGACGTGAACATGGGCGCCACCAGAGGGAGCTTTAACAAGCACGTTCTGCATCTTGTCATGCCCAAATTTAAACACAGCAGATTTAGTCATTACCATCTCATTCGCATTCACTCCTCTCATCATCATCACATGCAAAATGGTAATGCCCACCAACCACAAGCTGGTGTGAATGCAGAGCATTCGTATACAACAATGCAACAATATTACAGGAGGAGGGGGGTAAATAAGGTAGCCGTGAAAAGCCAAAATGTAGAATAGCACATAAAATTCTTATTAGTAGATGCCAACCATTCTTTGTAAATAAAATACTCAAGCATGAGATAGACCATTCTCCTGTTGTAAACTGACCACCTGTACAGTAGGCAAGACTTTGCTTGTTCCCGAAGCCCGGGAAGAAAAAAGTTCCAAGAGTATTCACATCTTTGTATAAATATGTAAAAAAATTAATATTGTCTCTATTTCATTTTTTTCTTCTTCATGAATGGCATTTCAGTCTCTTTTTATCACTTTCTTTTAGACTTATGATTTGACAATTTGTGGATGATTTTTAATGGATATACGAGGTATTGTATGATTTTGGAAACTTATAATCTACTGTTTCCATTTAATTTAGTTTATATATATAATTAGTATATATATTATGTTTTGCATAAAAGTTAGTAAGTTAGTGTGAGTTTACTTCTATAAATTTGAAGAGTTTAAATTTAATTTATAGATTTTTATTTTTTTAAGGTTTTCAATTTAATTTAGATGTATGATATTGATTTTATCTTTAAAATTTTGAATTCAAATTTAATTATAGATCCAAATCTCTTCTAGTATTTATTTAGATTTCAAAGAAATCTTACAAATTATGGATTAACTATTCATTTTTGAGAGATTAATGTATAAATCATTATAACTAGCTATTGCACCTTGGTGTGCAATGGGTACGCCAAAGAGTTGTGGAAGGTCAATTAAGGAAAAATTTGGTTTATTTTTTCTTACATTTGTGCAAAATATGATATCAATTAGTAGGTCATTAAGAAAATGATTTTTTGTACAACAAAGGTCTCAATGGAAAAGTGATAGCTTCAAATCAATTATGCATCCACTTATAAGGATCCAAACATGACTAAAATAAAACCTATAAATAGCAAGAAATGAATAAAAAGAGATAGAGAGGAGCAAGAGGGAGATCAAGAGAGAGAGGTAGAGATAATGATATATAAATAGAGTGGATAGAGATATGGATATATATATATAGAGAGAGAGAGAGAGAGGAGGTGACATAGACAAGTAATAGAGAGGGAGGTATAAAGAGAAAGGGGGAGTTAGATAGAGGGGGAAAAATAAAGATAAATATAGAGATAAGGAGGGCAAAACAAGGATTGTGTGTGTATATGAGCTAGAGAGAGAGATAGAGGAGGGAGAGGGGAGGAGAGAAATAGACACGTGATAAAACAAGGGAGGGAGAGAAATAGAAAGATGGAGAGATAATGATACAAATGAGATAGAAAAATAGATATAACTTTGAAAAGATAGAGGGTGAGAGAGAGGGAGAGATGGAAGGAGAGAGAAAAAGTGAGAGGGAGAAATATAGATAGAAAGAGGGAGACAATGAGAGAGAGGGAGATGAAGAGATAGATAGATAAAGATATAGGAAGTGATATATAAAGAGGGGTAGAGAGGGATATATATCTAAATAGAGAGATGATACTAAGGTACATAAATGGTATAGACATAAGTAAATCTATATGAAAAACATTGAGTGATATCAATATTAAATTAATTATTTTGACTTTAGGACAATTTTGAAAACACAGTAAATAATTTAAAAATAAACATGATCTATATTATTAGTTTAAAAATAATAATTTTTTCAATAAAATAATATATATCCTTAATTTATTTACTTTTAGTTTCATGTTAAAAATGCTTTTAAATTAGAATTTTTTAAATATAAATATAATATAATATAATTTAAAATGGTATAAATTGCATTATAATATAAAATAGTAAGAAAAATAAATTTTAATATAAATAAAATATAATATAAATTTAAATTGTATAAATTTTATATAATTTAATATTATTAAATATATATAAATTTAAATGAATAAATTTTAGTGTAGAATATTCTATGTAATAATAATATAATTTATATATATTATTATAATAAATATAATTGTATTATATATAATTTTATTTATATTGTATTATATTTATATGTTAGTTTTACTTGTATTATTTATAAATATATTAATTATTAATTATAATATAAATTATAAAATAGCATATATTATAATAGTATAATTTAATTTGTATTATATTAAAATCATATATTATAATTTATTCAAATTGGTTAAAAATAAAACTATATATTAACGAATTATCAAAATATGCTATAAATACCTACACATTGGGTGGGTGCAATGTGTATGTTGAAAAAGTGTGAAAGAGCGAGAGAGAGAGAGAGAGAGGGGTAAGGAGATAAGAGATAGAGCTGAAAATAGAGGTAGAGATGGAGAAAAAGAGGGGTATGAAGGGAATGAAGAGGAGAATAAAGAGAGAGGAGAGAGGGATATATAGAGATGGAAGAGATAAATTTATGGATGGAGAGAGAGGAAGAGAGAAAGATAAAGATATAGAAAGGAAGTGATATAAAGAGAGAGGTACATAGAGGAATAGATATAAGGGTAGAGAGAGATGGAGAGTTGGAGAGATTGAGATAGAATGTGAGATGAAAAGGGAATATAGAGAGAGATAGAGATTGAGGTAGAGATATATTTATATAGAGGTCTGGGAAGAGGAAGAGTGAATGAGAGGGAGAGATATTGGTGGATAGAGAGAGGGAGATATGTGTAGAGATAGAGGGGGAGAGAGAGGGAGAGAGGGAGAAGAGAAATAGAGAGATGGAGAGTGGGAGAGGGAGAGGGAGAGTGAGAGATGAAGATAGAGAGAGATAGGGAGATAGAGATGGAGAGATAGAGAGAGAGATAGATGGTGAGATAGAGTGATAGAGAGATAGAGATATAATGAGATATAAAGAGAGGCGAAACAGAGAGATGATATATAGACAGAGAGACAAATATATAGACAATTGGAGATGGAGAGAGGAAGAGGTAGATAGGGAAAGATAAATAGGGGGAGATATAAAGAGGGAGAGAGATAGAGATATGAGAAGATAAATGGAGAGGAGTAGAAATAGAGAGATAGGCGAGATAGGGAGGGAGCAGGGGAGAGAGAGATAGAGAGATGTGGTGATAATTTATTTGGAGTAATTTGGTGTTTGCAAAGCATTTAGTAGAGAGGCAAAACATCAAATATATTTATGTTGTACCTTCCAAGCTCCACACAGTTCAATAGAATCAATGAAATTACTTTTCTAAAGGAGGCAATCTCTCCTTCTCCTCCATGCAGCTAGCACAATAATTTTGTGGTAAGCAAAGATCAGACCTTATCAAACCTCTACATGTGTTCTACTCCCCACTTGGTGTACATTGGAACGAAATATTGCGAACAGAGCAAGCAGAAAGAGTTAAACAAGCAAAGGAGCACTGAGATCTTCAATCCCAATTTATATTAGGATTTTAACATAGTAATTCGATTCGATGTTACCCACAGTTGACAAAGCAAAGCATCTTATCTATAGATAAATTACAATATTAGAAATGACATGTTTTTGGTGATGTTTATCGTGTACAAGATTTGATCCCTTAATGAACTTCTTGTGATGACTAGATATTGTGTCGTATGTCACAAGTTTTACTTTTTGGCATGGGCAGGGAGGATGCTAGTAAAGGTGGTGGAATTTGGATTTAAACCTGAAAATTACATTTTCTTGGAAATTTCTAAAGCCTTTTCAACAAATCCATTTTGTGCATATCCTACAATCGTTGTAGTCCTCAAGACCACATCTCTTTGAGGCACCTCATCAAACACTTCACATGCCTTTTCTATGCTTCCACATTTTGCATACATGTCTACTAGGGCAGTCACAACTACAACATTTGATAAAATTCCTCCATACCTTATGCTTCGATGGATGTCCATATGCTATTCAAAAGTTCCCATTTTTGTACAGGTAGGGAGAATGGTAGCAGAGGTTGTGGAGTATGGATTTACACCTACCAATTGCATTTGCTTGAGAGTTTGTAAAGGTTTGCAATCCTTTTGATGGTTTTCCATGGCTTTTCCTAAACCACAAGGTAGAAAATTGGTGGCAACCATGTCATGGTGGTTTTTCTTGGGTGTTGCATTTTACAGTAGCAATTTGTTGCAAAAAGATACATATCAAGCAGTGGGATGGTTGGAGGAGTCAAAGAATGAAGTTTTTTACACTTCCAATTGATGTTATTACAGGTACATCTCAATGTATTTAGCTTTAATTATATTAATCTTCCTTGTTAGATTAAAAGTTACTTCTAATGTTGCACCTTTTATGTAAAGTTACAAAAAATATTGAATGGATTTGAAAAATTCAAGATTGCAAGTTAAACGAGCCCATCGTAACTATAAACAATGCACTCACTTCCATGTGACGAAAGATGTCATTAATAGAAGAAGACGAGAAAGAGCACAAAGCATCATTTATGGCACTTCCACTTCTACACTCCCCTCCTTCGCTACCACCCTCCCCCCCCCCTCGCCTCCCCTGCATCTCCATCTACCTCCAAACTTTATTCAAACCTTTCTTGTTACTAGAAATTCCTTCCATGAAAACATCTATTCAGTTCACCTACCACAGTTATGATGGCGAACAAGGTAAAACAAACTTAGAAAGCATAGATCAAAACCTTAATTATAAAGTGGGGGCTCTAAAATATTCAACTTTATGATGGATATGTGAAGAGCATGTCCAGATGAAATGTCTTTTACATTTTTATCATTGTTTTCCAGACCTTGCAATTTTCTACATACATCGTGATTACATCAAAGTTTTGAGAGAATGATTGACTACTCAATGGAAAATGTGTAATGCCGAAATTCACTATTCCAACTCCATTATTGTACTAATATTTAAACTATTAAGTCCCCCTTGTTACATGTGTCCATTATTTATGTTTAGATGGACATCAATACTTCAAAAGTATGATGTTATGTAATTTTCATTTTAATAAAACCTAAATATGCACATTATTAGGATCTTGGCCGTAATTTTCATTTTACTTACTAGGATCTTGGCCGTAATTTTCATTTTAATAAACATACTCTAAAACCCTTGTTGAAACCTTACTCAGTTCTTATTTAACTACTACAACTATGTAGCACTTTTTAATTTTACTTCTAAATTATAGAATAATTTAATGACTTAAGCCTAACTCCATAAATCCCCACATAATGGCATTCAATCTTCTGTTGGTGGCATGAAAATAACAAGTGTTTTCTCTCCATTCTTGATTCCAGTACTATGTGGGGAAATCAAATTTCACTCCATTAAGCGTGGAAAACAAATACTACTTATTTCAGCTGTACAGTGAATGCATTTATGAATACAACTGGGTAAGAAAAGAAAGAATAATATATCGATCAAATCGTACGATGGCGGTGGAAAAATTTTACATGCCCTCTGAACTACCAAAAACTATTGGTGGAATAATGCCACTACATTTGTTTGAATGAACACGCTTGGGATGCAATGGAAATCCATTAAAACATGCACGAAAAAGCAATTATACCAACTAAAAAAAACTGACGGAAAAGCAGCAAAAATAAAACTGACGTGTAAAAATGCACAGGAAAAATTGGACGGATGAGATGATTTTTATCGTCTCCCAAGGAGTTTCAGTCGTTGATAGGGAAAAACAGGTTGGCTCTTCTCAAATTGGATACATGATCTTCGGCGTAAATTACAATTAGGCAAAGATTCAAGACTTAAGTGGACTAAAAAAATTTGTGTGTGGTTGTACTCTAAAAAGAGGTGGCATCATGTATGTAAATTAGCTATTAATACACAATTTTGGCTATAAAAGGGATGAACCATTAACAAAAATATCTTTTCATCTTTAATATTTTCAAACTAACTTGTACCCAACATATTCAAGTTCTCTCAAGAAAATTCATGAAAAATATAATCTCACTAAGGATTTTCTAGAAATAAAAATTTCAAAGAGGAGTTCTACCCCTAGGTAGCTATGCAAACATCCCCTGGATTTCAAGGACAACAAATCTTATGCTTCTACCTCTGCACAACCAAAGCCACAAATATAAATGGAAAATGTCAAGTCTAAGGATTCAAGGGAAATCAATTGGTTCTACACTAGTTTTAGATATAGCATATGGAATATTTTATACTATAACTTAAAAACCTACCAAAATTCTCAAAGGTGTGAACTCTCACACGCTAGAATGGCTAAGAAAGAAAGAAAAGGACTCAATTCAAATTTAAATTTTAAATTTGATACTAACACAATATATAAGCCTATGATGAAGCACATTCAAACTTGTGTAGAAGCCTATGATGAAAAACAAGGACCATTCAAGGAAAGACTCTTTAGGTAGTCTTCAATGATCAAAACATCCATGAAATGTTATAGGTCTCCCTTTTTATAATCATGCTTCATGTTCTATTTACAAGAACCTATAGAAAATACAAGAGACTAAGACTACCCAAATCCCCTCTTTAAATAAGGATTTGAGTTAAGATAAGAATAATATAGAGTTCCCACCCTTACCAATCGCTCTAGCACAGTTTCAACAAAGCACTAAAGATGCCTCTTCTATGATAGCCTTTATTTTTTTCCTTGATGATGACACAAGAGTACACAATTTCCAATTAATATTCTTGCATAAAATGAAGATAACAACCCCAAATCAATCTTTCAAAATTATTTGTGTTGATATTATATAAAAATAAATGAAATATTAGTGTAGCATCATAGATTATCACCCTTGACAATTTCACACTAGGTTTAGCTCCTCCTCATGTGCTTTGACCCAATTATGTGCTTAATTTTCCCATTTTATAATAATCTTTGGAAAATCAAAAGTTGAATTGGGATTAAAGAGTTAATATTTATTTAACAATGCTTAAGGCCCCAAAATAGGTCTAGTCTAGGTGCCCAACGTCCATGTCCAACATATTTTGGCACTAATTCAAATATGTCAGTGTTGACATTTTAACATTTGAAAATCTAAAGTCATTTATCAACTATCAATAATTAATTATTGTGAAATCAAAGAATTACATATAAACACAAGTATTTTCATCATTTGAAAGCCTTACAACTTTGACAAGCAATCCTAGCATTTTTAATTAAGCAATTGAGAAGTTAAGAGAAGAATTAGTAGAATTATAGTACCATGTAGCATCGTAAATTATCACCCTTGATAATTTCACACTATATTTTGCTCCCTCTTATGTGCTTGGACCTAATTATGCTCCTAATTTTCTAAATTATGCATTATGTGGCCCACTTTATCAATTATCAAAAAGTCAAATATAAAAAACCTAAGTATACATTTAATATTTTTCCCCTAACACTTCAAATACCAAAAAAGTGGGTATGGACAAGGGCACCCTTGTCCCCTTAAAATGGCCCCAAATTTAAATATTTCAATGTTGGTAATTTATTATTTGAAATTCAAATCCTAATTGTCAACCATCAGGATTTAATTTTCAAGAAATTTGATTAACTACATATAAATACATAGTATTTTCATAATTTCAATTAAGGAGAATTGAACAATAGGAAAATGGGTGCTTTATGGCCTAGGTCATACAACACCACTCTTCTCCTATTATCATTCAAATATTCCCTAGGAGCCCAAATTGGATTGACTATCAACACAAAGGTGAGTCAATTCTCAACAAGGAAGACCTAGGGGGGTTCTTTAGGCTTCGAAGGGTTCACCACCAAGCAAAAGCTTGGAAAAGACAACTTAACATTCAACTCACAAAACCTAGTAATGCAAGCTAAATGATGGATGCAAATGACAAAATCAAGTAACAGCAAGTTAGGATGTATGTACCTGGGAAGTCTTGAAATGTAATGAGGATTCGAGAAATAAAAAAATGTTGTGAAAATATGCTAGGGAGGACTAAGACGCCCTTATTGTTGTCTTAGTCCCACTACTATTTTTCGGGGAAGATGCAGAATCTTCGAATGTCGAAACAAAATCTGGAAGAATCTCTACAAAATACCCTTGGGGGGACTAAGACGCCCTTGTTGTCGACTTAGTCCCGTCTTGGATTTCTAAAATCTCTAAATGTGATCCTGAGGTTCAAGGTTTGCACTTCCTTCTTCTTAGATCTAAAGTCCTAAAACTTCCGGATCTGGTTTGTAGGTGAGTTTTCGTGAAGATGACAACTTTGCAATGCAACTTTACAACTTTGCACTTCAAATGATCTTCAAGTTTTCAACCTAAATCTACAAACACAAACATGCAAGAGAGGAAAAACTTGTTGGTTGTTAGTAAATAGGTGTTTGCCTTGGTTAAACCCCTTGTTGGTAATTAAACCTTGGGATGAAATAGAATAATGAAGGTAAATGATGAATGAGAAAAATGCTATGTTACAACTCACCAAACCCTTGTTATGAAATCTGCAAACTTGTGTGAAGTGGCTAGCTTGAATGTAGATCTTAAATTGTATGAATGATTAATAGATCTTGACTTGAATTGCTTGCTTGAATCAAAACCCTACATCATAAATGTTAGCTCAAAAACATAGATGATGCAAGAATATCTTTGATATGATTCTTGAATCTTGATGATGGCTCCAAATGCTTGATGAATTTCTCTTGAATGCTCTCTTAAATACTTGAATGCTTCGATGCTTAGATTGCTTGTTGGATTGCTAGGTGAAAATATGAGTGAAAGAACCTTGTATTTATACTTATCTATGCTTAATATCCCGAAATTACACCACAACAAGCTGACATATGAATTCATTAATTAAAGGAGGCTAAATCTCACCATGATTTTAAATTAAATCCTGAAAATAACTTAAGGGGGACTAAAACACCCTAGGTGGCATCTTAGTCCCGAGGGTTGAAACTTGGGGCACATATTCCAAAGAGGGGTCCATTCAAGGTGCATTTGAAATTAGGGTCCCATGACCTTTGGAGGAAAAAGATGCCCTAGGTGGCATCTTAGTCCTAGTCCAAAAATTAGGGACACACAGCCAGAATCATTAAATTATCATTTACCCTTTGATGTTTGTCGGGATTAGCCATAAAAAGATATAATTTATTTGGCTTATGGATGAAAAATAGAACCAATTAAGACATAAATAAGGATAAACAAATAAAGGAGGGCCCAAAAAAGTGTGAAAATGCAAGGGTATGCATTTTCCTACACTACATTTAGCCCCCACTTTAGTGAGAGGATGAACTTGCTTCAAACTCACACTAAAGTAGTCAACCACGCAATCAAGAGGGGTTCAAATGTACAAATGCTAGTAAGATAGGATGACAACAACCAAGAGGTGGCCAATCCCCCAGGATCAAGATCCTATAATAGACCAACATAGGCACAAAGGAACACACATGTGAATGATATATGAACCATAACTAGATCGCCAACATACACCATCAAAGATAGAAAAGGATAAAGGATAAAGAAAAATGCAATGGATCAAGCTTCAAATAGTCATCCAACGCGTTGTGGACTGGGTCTAGGCTATTTATCCAAAAAAAATTACAAGTGGAATGCGTTGTCCATTATGCAAACAAAACGCATGCTCCCAAGGGCTAGTGAAGCTAGTTGTCCACTAGGTGAGCCCCATTAGGTCCATATCAAATGCATATCCCCATGACTATGATAAGGACAAAAGAAATAAAATGCATGCTCACAAGGGCTAGTGAAGCTAGTTGTTCACTAGGTGAGCCCCAAGGAACCATATCAAATTCATATCTCCATGGCTTTAATAAGGTACAAAAATGCAATACAACAAGAAAGAGGGATATTTGAAGGGATTTTCCTTAGTTCATGTGAGGTCTCATCTTACGGAACATTGTGCTTAACATCTCCAAGAGAGGACAAATGCGAGGAAATATCACGCTCTCGGAGGAAATCAAACCCAATGACACCACCAAGAAAAGGATGCATCACAAGAAGAAAGAAAATTGCACAATGAAACATGAGTGTCAATGTATGCCCCCACTTTAAAGTGGTTGCTAACACCATTGTTGTGAGAAATTGATTTAAAGTAGAAGAAGACAAGAGAGTTTACTCAGAAATCCCTATGCCAAGTCATATGTTTCCAATAAGCTACGTCATGAAAAATTTATGTTACACAAGAGCCAACTTAAGGAAAGTCATCCATATCCCAAGCTTTCTCTTACATATACATGGAAGGCGGTCAACTAGCCAGAAGAGGCAACAAGAAGTGACATACGAAGACAAGGCTACCTAACCCCTTGCCCCCACTTAGTGCAGGACAAGGATGAGCCGAATAGGATGAAAGTAAGTATCAGTTACAGGAATTAGGTGCTTCAACAAAAGGAAGAGCACCACAGTCCTTGAGGTGTTTGATTTTGTTTGTCAAAGCCTTGCATTCATTAGTAGAATGACCATGAACTCTTTGATATGCACAAAATGAACTCTTGTAGTAAAATTTATTTCGTGTTCTTGGAGGGAGGGAAATCAAACAATCTTGCAGGAGTCTGGACAAGATACTTTCTTGATGAAGAGTAGAATATGTTGTTTCGTTATTTGCACAAGATGTCATACAAACACTGGATGATAAGGCCTTAGATGAAAATGGAGATAAAGGTGGTAAACCTAAATCTTTCTTGAAAGAGTATGGTATATCATTTTCCTTCATATGTTCATTATATCCATGTTTGGGAGGAAGTTTGTATTCAAGAACATAACAATCTTTCAATTCAAATGAATGGGATTCATGCTTCTAAGAAGGATTGGTTTCTTCATGAGAACACAAATCCTGTTTAGGTTTCTTAAAGTTGTGCATCCTCCCTTCATGAGGGATGGGATTTAAATAGCCCCCATCACCACCATGGGGTAATGTTGTTGACATAGGATCAAGTTGAACAAATGAAACACAAGGTTGTTTTTGTTTAGATTGTGAGGTTTTGCATTCTCCCATAAAGGAGGGTGTAAAATTTAATGAACCCCAATCATCACTACAAATTGTGTCTTAAAATGAATCATGACTCTTTGGACTTTGAGGGTGAGATTTTGGATTTTTTATTGAAATGAGGCATAAAATCTAGCGATCCCCACTTATCACTAAAGAGTGTTGTAGGTGAAAGGCAATTAGGATCAACTTGTCTAGGTTCAACTTTTGATTTTGGAATGAAAGGATTAGGAGGGTTAGGAGTGTTTTGGTCATGTGATTTATAGCTTCTTTCATTTGATTCAACTGTACATATATCTTATTATTGTATTCAAATTTCATCACACGGTAAGGGGTAGATGGGACTCCTTTCATAGCATGAATCCATGGTCTCCCTAGGATAAGGTTGTATGAAAGAGGTCCTAGCATGATATGGATAGCGGTAGGCAACACTATAGGTCCAACCTCAATAGGTAATGTGATCATTCCTAAAGGTTGCCTATTAATATTGTCAAAGCCATGAAAACATCGTTAAGTTGGATAAACCTCTTTTCCACGCCAATTTTTTCTAGGAAGTCCATGCTACAAACATTAGTAGCTACTCCATTGTCTATGAGAATGTGCCTAACTGCAATTTCATTAATGATTACATTTATCATTAAGGCTTCATTTTTGTTTTGAATCGCAAGTGAGGGTACAATTCATGTATAGGGAATGTGATTTCTAACTATGTAACTTGCATACGATCAAAGGGGATGTTACATTATTCATAGAAGACTAGATCTCCTCTTGCTTTATTTACAATATTTCTTGAAATAGGCACTTGTATGTAGGTGATAGTTGAATAAGACTCCATAAGGATATCTTAGCAGGGGTCTTTTTAAGGTCTTCAACTACATCATGTAAAGGTGAATGAGAATCACTAGACCAAATATGTTGAGGTAATGGTAATGTTGTGGGAGTGGTTTGTGGTTGTCTACATGTTTGAGAAATTGTGTTATAACTTGTTTGCTGCAAAACATTGTGACTATCAAGTTGCATTATAGATTTCAAGAAATCTCTTATCTTCTTTTTATGTGGGTCATTAATAGGAGGTGACTTAGAGGGTTTGCTCATTAAAGGGGATCCAATTTGTGTTGTCATAACCTCAACAAACTTGTCCCTATTTTTATGATCTCTAAGTAAAGAGGAGTCTAATGTCACTTCATCATCTTCATCTAAGGAAGCCTCATTGCTAGTGTTTGAAGAGGGTGATCCCACAATACTGGTTTGTGATTCCAATGAGGAAGGAAAATTGCAAAAACACTCCTATGATTTTTTTTTTTGCTTTTTAGGGGTTCGCACGAACTAGGGTGTTTGAATGGACCCAAAAGGGGTTTGAATGAACCCTGGTTCGAGTGAACTCTATTAAATGATGGGACCCACTTTTTTGGAATTTTTTTATAATGAAGACAATAGAAATTGAATAAAAGGGGTGGTTCACTAGAACCAAGGTTCATTCAAACCCTAGTTCTAGCGAACCTCAAAAGGAGGTTCGCTCGAACCTGGGTTCATTTGAACCCCCATTTTTTTCCCTTCTCCCCCTCTTGCACCAATTTTTTGTAGAATTTTTCCCTTCGAAGCTTGGGTTGAGGATGAAAATGGAGGAGACTTCACAGACTCAAGTGGATGATGGTAGTCCGCGGAACAAGATATCCATCGAATATAATTTTAATATGTTTTGGTTTTATTATGTATTTTATTTTTTAGTTTGATTAAACATAGGTTTTTTACCAAAAATCAAGCTCTTTGTTTCAAGCACATGGAAAAATATCAGATTATCAAAAAAAAATTGAAAAATATCAGTGCCCTACATATTGATGTCCTTGATCCAACAAAAAAAAAATTGAATTTCAATGCATACAAAAAAATTTATGCTTTAGCCAGTGAATCATGTCTAAATTGTAAAAGGTTTAACTTTGAAACTTAATTAAGAAAAAAATATTCAATTAAATGCTATGAAACCAATTCCATGCACTAGATATCATAGTTACGAATATAAATTTTTAAAAAATAGAATTTTATCCTTCATAGAAAAAAGTTATGTGTAAGCCAGTGATGTCACTCTTTAAAAATGGTGTTTACTGTTAAAAACTAGTTTTTGAAGGAGACAGAAAAAGAAGTACAATCTTATTTAAAAAAAATTGAAAAAAATATATTTAGAATCTATAGACAAAATGTCACAAATCACTATTTTGCATCATCTTCAAATTCCTCATGGTTTAGCTGCTATAGGTGCCCGAAAGTGAAGATTTAGTAAAAAAATTCAGTTCAATGTCTAGTTTGGCCAAAAATTGTAAATCAATATTGTGGTATCACCCAAGGACATGTGTCAATGTTCACATTTTCTTGCACCATGATATCTTCCAAAGGGGGAGAGTTTTTAGGAGAACTACAAACCACATGTTTATGATGTTCAAAGGTTGTTTCTTCTAAAATGACTTCATCACAAATAAGGGAGTTATCAATGGTTGGAATGTCTTGTTCAATAGGTTTTTCCCTAGGGGAAGAGAAAATCATAAGATTCTCATCAATCATAGTATCGTCTTCGCAACTAGGAGAGGAATAAATGTGATTATCATGTTTATCTATGTTTTCATCCTCTTTCACTAGGACATTCTCACAAGCAAGGGATAAATGGAGACTGGGTAAGGTAATGTTTAGGAATGTGTCTATGATCTCATTCTCTTGTGCCAAAATATCTTTCTAAGGAGGATGAGGAGAAGGAAAAACAAGATCTCCATGATTCTCAATGATTGTATCTTCTTTCACCAAGATACCTTCGTCACTAACAGGAGAGGTATCGGGAGAAGAACAATCATGATCATCATGGTTATCTATGTTTTTTTTCTCTTCTATCACATCATTCCCACAAATAGGATAGATAAGAGGGGGTGTAGGTTTAAGGTAAGCATCACTATTTTCACTCTCTTGTGCTAAGAGACTCTCATAACTAGGGAATATGACTAACATCCTTATTAACTAACTTTTTCTTTGCAAACTTGGAAAAGACCGATACCAATATTTGTGAAAAGTAATCTATGCGAACTCAAAATGCAATGTAAATGCCTAAAATGAAATGTACGGATGCAATTTTTAGGTTTCAAACAAGGTAATTTACTGATTACACTATGCAATGAAATGATGTGAATGGAAATTTGGAATGAAGTAATGCATGAAATGAACCACTTTAAGCTAGATTTAGTAAAATGCATGAAATAGAAAGTCAACCCACTAAAAAAAATAACCAATGGCAGCAAACAAAAATGCAAAAAATCATTGTTTAACCCTGAAAACTACAATCTCAAACTCCACATGGACTAAGATGCCAGCAAGGGTGTCTTTTTCCTACTGATGAAATTTGGAGGTTCCAGAAACTAGAACAAAAAGTAAACAACCTAGATAGCATTCTGAGCCAAAAACCCACAAAGGGACTAAGATGCCAGTAAGGGTGTTTTAGTCTAGTAAAGTTTTTTTCATAAAAATAGAAAAATCTGAGTTGATAATAGTGTTCCCAGGTTGCCCACTCAAGGACCTAATGTTTAGAAACAGAAAACTATGCAAATGAATGCAAGAAAAAGTGGCTAATGACAAACAATTGAATGCAAAGTTGAATGCAATTTTTTTCAATTTTGAATACAATAACAATGTTTCTAAATGTAATTAGGATGATTAACAATGTGCTTTTTAGTCTTTCAATGAGATAATATGATGCAAGAAAGAAAAAATGTAACCTATATGCACTTTCGCTAATGCAAATGTGAGAAACCCTAGATGTACTTTCACTAATGCAAGATAAAATGCAAGAATGAATGCAACCTAGATCTAAGGCCTTAATGAACTCCAAATTAGAAAAATGAATGTCCAAAGCATCAGGTTCACCAAAATGAACAATGGTAAAATGGGTGCTTTATGGCCTAGGTCATACAACACCACTCTCCTCATATTATCATTCAAATATTCCTTAGGAGCCCAAATTGGATTGACTATCAACACAAAGGTGAGTCAATTCTCAACAAGGAAGACCTAAGGGGGGTTTTTTAGGCTTCGAAGGGTTCACCACCAAGCAAAATATTAGAAAAGACAACTTAACATTCCACTCAAAAAACCTAGTAATGCAAGCTAAATGATGGATGTAAATGACAAAATTAAGTAACAGCAAGTTAGGATGTACATGTACCTAGGAAGTCTGGGAATGTAATGAGGATTCTAGAAATGCAAAAATACTATCAAAATATGCTATGGAGGACTAAGATTCCCTTACTATTGTATTAGTCCCGCTGCTATTTTTTGAGGCAGATGCAGAATCTTTGGATGTTGGAACAAAATCTAGAAGAATCTCTAAAAAATACCCTTAGGAGGACTATGATGCCCTTGTTGCCGACTTAGTCCCATCTTTAATTTCTGAAATCTTTGAATTTGATTATGATATTCAATGTCTGCACTTCCTTCTTCTCATACCTCAGGTCCTGAAACTTCCAGATCTGGCCTATAAGTGAGTTTCCATGAAGATGAAAACTTTGCAATGTAACTTTGCAACTTTGCACTTCAAATGATCTTCAAGTCTTCAACCTAAATCTGCAAACACAAACATGCAAGAGAGTAAAAACTTATTGATTGTTAGTAAATGGGGGTTTGCCTTGGTCAAACCCCTTGTTGGTTTAATTAAACCTTGGAATGAAATAGAATAATGAAGGTAAATGATGAATGAACAAAATGATATGTTACAACTCACCAAACCCTTGTTATAAAATGTACAAACTTGTGTGAAGTGGCTAGCTTGAATGTAGATCTTGAATTGTATGAATGATTAATGGATCTTGACTTGAATTGCTTGCTTGAATCAAAACCCTACATCACAAATATTAGCTCAAAAGCACACATGATACAAGAATATCTTTGATATGATGCTTGAATCTTGATGATGGCTACAAATGATTGATGAATTTCTCTTGAATGCTCTCTTGAATACTTGAATTATTAGATGCTTAGATTGCTTGTTATATTTCTAGGTGAAAATATGAGTGAAAGAACCTTGTATTTATACTTATCTATGCTTAATATCCCAAAATTACACCACAACAAGCTGACATATGAATTCATTAATTAAAGGAGGATAAATCCTGCCAATATTTTAAATTAAATCCCAAAAATAACTTAAGGGGGACTAAGATGCCCTAGGTGGTGTCTTAGTCCCGAGGGTTGAAACTCAGGGTACAGACTCCAAAGAGGGGCCCATTCAATTATAGGTGCACACATATCTACTCTATCCATTTTTGGTCATTAAATTTGGTTATCAGTTTCCAAATTATCTACATTCATCTTAGAACAATTCATTTTTATAGTTAGCTAGTTTCATCATTACATTTCATCATAATTATATTTCTAAATCACTTCTCCATCAACCCCCCCCCAAAAAAATGGAATTAGAGATCAAGGATTGGTTGACTCACCTTCCAGTTAGGCAAGGCATTATTTATGAATTCATTCATAAGTAATCCTACACTTGGGGGGAAAGGGTAAGATAGCCTTATGTTATACACATTTTTTGCTACAAGGGATCCCTTTGTATCTCCTTAAAATATAGTTTAGCAAGTACACTAACATTTTTAGGGGGTGCATATATTACCCCACATAATCATTATGTAAGAAATGGTCCCTTTTTAGTGATGATGTCATACATCTCCTAGAAAGTGTGATCTTGTTAACAAAAATATGACATGAACGATAATCAAAGTGTGGTTTCCTCAATCTATGTTAGTGTCTCCTTTGTGGTGGTATTAAGCTTGATATCCCCTAGAATTTTGATTCATCATGGCATGTTATCTTCCCTTTGGTGGTAATACTATGGCTAGTATGCCCTAAAGTGTGATCCTTCATTCCATGATTTTTCCTCTCTTAGTGGTGGTTTCATGTGTCATACCCCCTAAGGTGTGACCTCCCATGTGTAGAGAAATGCCCCTTTGATATTTATAATTCCCCCTTCGTGGTGGTGTTTTTTATAACAACCCCTGATGTGTGGCTTTATGATATTCATCTCCTATGATGTTAAATTTTGTACACCCCTTGAGGTGATTTTTGTTCATCCCCTATGACATTAAATTATGTGCACCCCCTGAGATTATTTTTGTTCATCCCTTGCGACGTTAAATTTTGTGCATCCCCTATGGTAATTTTCTATCCCCTATGATTTTAAGCTTTATGTGCTCCCTGAAGTGAGATTTTGCAAGATATTCCATGGATTTGGCATAACACAGCTTGTTGATTCATGAACCTGAGCACCCTTTTCAACATGGCCACCTAGCATAACAAAACTTGCTTTCTAATGGAGTAATATGTTTCATGAGTGTCTTATCATAACCTAACTTTTTGTCCTTGTGGAACCCATCATATTTTATGGACACCTAGCATAACGTAACTTGCTAGCTAGTAGATCCATGTAGCTTGTGAGCGATTTAGCATAACATAGCTTGCCAATCCTCATGAGAGAATCATCTTTTCTAACATACATTTGAGATATGATGTTTGGTATTTGAGACAAATTTAATATTGAGGTCTCTTTTCCTTATCGACTCAAATCCTTTTAGTACTAACCTTGTGTTTGTGTTTATGTGTTTTCTTATGTTTATAATAAATGCTTGCATTATATTTACATTATGTTTGTGTTGTGTTTTTTTCATGTATACTTTTTGTTGTCATATCGCATTTCATACATGTGTGTTCATTTGTCCTTATGTTGGTTTTCCATGGGATCTTGAGTCTTAGGGACTTGTGTGCTTCTCCCTAGATTCGCTGTCATCCTATCTCTTCTAAATTTGGATAATTGAAACCATCTTGACATATTCTTACTTTAGTGTGAGTTTGAGCATAGGTTCATACTTTCACTAAAGTGGGGGCTAAATATAGCATCATAAATTGTCACCCTTGACAATTTCACACTAGATTTTGCTCCCTCTTTTGTGCTTGGACCTAATTATGGTCCTAATTTCCTAAATTAAATGCATTATGTGGCCCATTTTGTCATTATCAAAATATAAAATGTGTAAAACCAAAATATGCATTTAATATTTTCCCTTCACACTTTCAATTCCAAAAAAGTGGGTCTAGACAAGGGCAACCTTGTCCCCTTAAAATGGCCCCAAATTTAAATGTTGGTGTTGTTAATTTATTATTTGAAATTCAAATCCTAATTGTTGGCTATCGAGATTTTTTTTTGGGAAATTAGATTAATTTCATATAATACATGGTATTTTCATAATTTCAATTAAGGATAATTATCAAGAAATATTGAAGTACAATTATTATCAATTCAAGAGTAGTCAAGAGCATAATTTGTAGAAATATCTCAACATTTCAACACCTAAGCATCATGTCAAGTTTTATGTGAGTTTGTTCATGTTTATACATGCATTTTTTTGTGAGTACTAATGCTTGTAGGTCTTCAAGTCAAATCAAGCCAAATTGTAATCAATCCTTGAAGGTGATGTGCATGACTTCAATCCCTGAAGGATATCATATTTGAGTGGTGATTGTAGCAAGCAAGTTGTTCATTCATTACTCCATTATCATTTATCCTATATCCCTCAAAAGGATAAGCTCTCTTTATCATAAATTTCTCCATTGTGGAGGTAGAAATATGAACATGGGGTTTGATTGAGGCAAGCCCCTATATGGCACAACCCTTCCTCTCCTTTTCAATGTGCAGTTTATAGATCTAAAGAGGATTGGAAGAAGATTGAAGATAATTCACTTGTTTATGCATTCAAGTCCTACAATTGACAAGATATGGAAACTCAATTATCTAAATGACAGACAAAGATCTGACAACAAGATCCAAAAGGAAGAAGACACTGACTAAGGACCTATGGATTATGAAAGAATATTTCAATTTCAAATCTCCACTCTAGGGAACCCTTGTCCACTCAAATCAAGCTCAAATTCAAATCATAGGTGCACATATCTTCTCTATCCATTTCTAGTCATTAAATTAGGTCATCAGTTTCTAGATTGTATGCATTCATCTTAGAACAATCTATTTTCATAGTTAGCTAGTTGCATCATTGCATTTCATCATGATACCATTTCCAAATCACTTCCACATCAATAACCCACAAAAAAGGGAATTGGAAATCAAGTATTGGTTGACTCACCTTTCAGGTTGTAAGTTAATCTCATCTTTAATTCCCTAATGTTTAGTTAGTGAAAAGGTGACTAACCCTAGTTAAACCCTAAGGTTCTCACCTTTCCCCACCAAACACGACATTATTTCAGACAAGCAGCATATTATAAATGCTTCATTTTTTCATTTGAGTTTGTTTATGTTTCATTTCTATTTTAAATTATGAGTACTAACACTTACAAGAGTTTAAATGAAGCATCCAATTGTCCTTGAAGGTGATGAGTATAATGATTCAGTGCATCAAGGAATACATATCTAAGTGTTGAGTTGTAGCAATTGTAAATTTATCACTTATTTATATCATTTAGCCTTTGTCTAATTGATGGTAATATCTCTTTTGCATCATCACAGCTGTTGTAGAGGTAGAAATACCAAAACACAATTTGACGTAGGCAAGCCCCTATATGGCACAACCCTTTTCCCTCTTTCTTGTGTATAGGTTGCAAATCTAAAGCGGGATTGGAGAGGATTGTAGACCTAATCTTTCATTAAATAATTTAATTCATACAAGTAAACAAATTGAGGAAAGTGAATTTTTTCAATGACAAATGAAGTTCTAAAACTAAGTCCAAAAGAGGAGATCTTATAGACAAGTAGCAACATGAGACTAAAATTTGATTCAAAATATCTGGTTTTCAAGTCTAAGGCCCCTAGTTCCCCTATCTAGTCATCGCAAGCTCATATTTAAATATGGAAAGTTCATCTATGTCTGTACTTTACTCTTTTGAACTCTTTTTGTAGTTTCCAATTTAGTATTTTCTAGAAATCATCTCAATTTGTTGTATTTTCATAGTTAACCTTGGTACATCTTTGTATCATTAAATTAAATCAATTAAAAATCACATTAATCATTTCCCCAAACACCAACCAAATGGATAGAAACCTTGATCTACCATTTTGACTCTTCCATTGAGGTTATTAGCCAAGTGGGTGTGTGAGATCAATTTTAGTCCTTTCCCTTATGATATTAGAAAAATTGTCATTTAGAACCTAGATACCTTTTTCCCACATCACATTTTGTGAACCCTATTTTTTGTGCAGTGCTTCAAATCTTCTACAATCTTCATTAGATCATGTTAAAATCTTAATATAACTTGCAAAAACTTTGAATTTACAATGTATGCATGAAAATTATGATAAAAATCATTGACAAAGTAAATATTTGCATAGTATTTTCAATCTAAAACATAAAAATTGATAGTTTCAGTTATTGTAAGTGTAGTGTATAAAAATGGATCTTTGGACATTTTCACGCTCATTTGGGTCCTTCTTGTGGATGGTGTCTTATTTTTTCCTTGATTTAGTGTTGTAATGTGGTTAACACATTCACATTAGGTCTTGGGCCCTTGTGAACTAATAAGAATTTTATGATGCCTTGCAAAAGTGTTGTAAAGTGTTGTAACACACCTTCACACTTTTCTAAGATCTTATTAGTATATTTCACCTAAATAACCTCTTTTTTATCATTTACCAAGCCTTATTTCAAAGTGTTGTAAACTGTTGTAACAAACTTTCACACTTTTCTAGGCTTGTCATTAATAATTGGACCTTTCTTATGCTTTAATTGGCCCCACTTTACATTTACAAGACTTACTTAAGTGTATTTTGAAAATAATCCTGATAAACATCATTTAAAATATCTAAATTTTGAAACCCACTTTAAATGCCTTAGGTGGGACCCAATCACCATTAGGGGCAAATGTTGAAAATTGAGGTGTTTTCTTAGCTTAATACTTTGTAAAACTTTAAGATTGTTGATATAAATATGCTTTCCTTTGTTACAGATTCTTTGTGGGTGATTATCTAATTAATCCATTTTACTCTTTGTAGAATGAAGACAAAAGTTATAAAAGAATTAGATAGGATATTAGAAAGATTACACAAGCATATACCGTGGAGAAACCCTTTCGGGAAAAAACTCCACCAAAATTAATCTATTATTCGATCTTTGAATTAGATTACAATAGCTCCAATTCTTGCTTGAGAATGCTTCTTTTTCCTTCACCAAATCTTCTTCACAACCTGCAACAAAACTAATAATAACTCTCTTCAACTTGCTTGAGATAAATAGGCTTTGATCAACTTTGTAAACTCAACATGAGTTACAATTACAATGCTCAAGCCCTATCCCTAAAAGGTATGCCTATCTCTTGGAAGTAAAGTTATTCCATGAAGAACAATGTCAAATCCTCATCTTTGTGCATTTGGGTGTCCCAAACTAAAGTATCAACTCAACCTTCATTATGTAAATATCTTCAAGGCTTCATCCTCAAAGTAGGCGCCCAAGAGAGGGCCCACTTAACTCAGTCTTCTAAAATATCTTAACATGCAAAGGAGTTAATTCTAAGAAGCCAACTTGGGTGCCCAAGTTGGGTCCAAGTCATTTCTTGTTAACTGAAACATTTCTCAACACCATTCGTGCAAGAATGGTCATCCCCTATTAACAAAAGGTATTCCCTATTATCTATCATGCACCTCAATTCATTAATCATGCATTCCAAGTTAACTGAAGTCAACTAGCATTCAACTAAAACTAACTGAAGATAGTTGAACCATAACGGAACTAAACTAAACTGGTTCTGAACTAAACTAAACTAAACTAAACCGAACTGATCTGAATTGAACTGAACTAAACTTCATGCATGCAAACATCAAACCCTAACTCCTAGGATCTTTACATGCATTCAGAAGTGTTATCTCTTACTCTGAATAGTTAACTAAACTCAAGGTGAGTGTCACCTACCATGTGGGCACCCCATGTGCTCCTATTATTTAGGAACTCAAAATGGACGCCCTCGCATGCTCCTAACATTTAGAATTAATTACAAATGTCAATTAACATGATTATTTCATCAAATATTAATCTCTTCCTAATCCTAGTGTTAATGAACACATTCCAAGGACTTAGGAGATACATGAAATAAATAATATTTAGGATTGCAATTAAATGGCATCCTATTTCCAACATTCTCCCACTTGAAATTATACATTACAATTATTCTAAACAAGGAATAATAATTTTAAATCAAGTACAGGACTCAAGTCCAATGGCCTTCCTACACCATGAGAACTTTTCTGTAGGAACTAGTTTCGTAAGATAATTTGTAGCATTAATCAAAGTGTAAAATTTCTCAATTAATACCTTCCCACCTTCAACCACATCTCACACAAAGTGATACTAAACCTCAACATACTTAGTACGAGCATGATACATAGGATTTTTGGCTAAACAAGTAGCACTTTGACTATCACATTCAAGTCTAACTTGCTTGCAATTAAAACCAATACATTTTCCAAGTCTTTGTAACCAAGCTACCTCTTTAGAGGCATGTGTCATAGTCATGTACTTTGCTTTTGTGGTGGACAAAGCAATTGTGGGCTGCCTCTTACTCATCCAACTAACCACAGCGCCAAACAAAGTGTACACATAGCCACTTGTCGACCTTCGACTATTCAGATCTCCTGCCCAATCCGAATCAACAAAACCCTATATGTCCAATGATCTATGCATAATATCAATATCATTAGAACCATGATAAACTAAACAGTAATTAGAAGTCCCTCGTAAATATTTAAACACCCTCTTAACATAATTCCAATGTTCTTTACCAGGGTTAGACATAAACCTACTAAGAACTCCCACTGCTTGGGCTATATATGGTCTCATACAAACCATTGCATACATTAAACTACCATTTGCACTAGCATATGGAATTTCAGGCATTTCCTCATAATCAAGATCAGATTTAGGACTCGTGTCTAAACTTAACTTTGTGCCAACTAGTAAAGGAATATTAACTGCTTTATTGTACTGCATGTTAAACCATTTCAAACTAGTATCAAAATAATTGATTTGACTTAAGCAAAAATTTATGTTACCTCTATCTCTAATGATCTCCATACTGAGGATATATTTTGCAGCCCCTAGATCTTTCATCTCAAATTTTCTTGAGAGTTGTGCTTTCAATTCTTTGATCATTACCTTGTTGTTACCAATAAACATGTCATCAACATACAAGATAATAATTAAAAGTTGATCATCAATAACATTTATGTAAACACAGTGATCTTCCTCACTCCTAACGTAACCAATTTTCAATGTGAAAGCATCAAACTTCTGGTACCACATTCTGGGTGACTGTTTCAATCCATATAAAGATCTATTTAACCTGTAAACCAATTCTTCTTTTCCTTTTACAACAAAACGATCAGGTTGTTTCATATAAATCTCCTCACCAAGATTCCCATGCAAAAAAATAGTTTTCACATCCATTTTCTCAATTTCAAAATCATAAGTAGCAACAATTGATAAAAAGAATCTAATAGAAGTTAGTTTAGCAATGGGAGAGAATATTTCATTAAAGTCAACTCCCTCTCCCTGGGAGTAGCCCTTGGCTACTAATCTAGCCTTGTACCTTTCGAGATTACCATCTGCACCAATCTTCTTTTTAAAGATCCATTTACAACCAATGTCCTTTCTTCCTTTGGGAAAACTCTCAAGATCCCATGTGTCACAAGTATCCAAGGATTCCATTTCCTCATGCATAGCTTGTGACCAAAGCTTGTTCTCATCTGAGGACAAACCTTCCCTGTAAGAATTGGGTTCATCATTAGTACTCATTAAAGAAAAAATACAATAGAAATTAGGTGGGCTATACCTATCAACGGGATTTCATTGTCTTGTGGATCTTCTCAAAGGGGTTTCTACTTGTTCCTCAATATACTCATCTTGAGCATCTATTTCAAAAGAACTCTTTGAACTCTCCTCTTCCAATCCATTCAATTGTTCTTCAACATGTGCATCTTTTTGCTTCTGATTATTTATCTCAAAATGCACTATTCAAGAAGTATCATTCTCCTTTGGTTGTTCTTCTCCTGAATAATCTCTAAATTCCCTGAAAATCACATCTCTAGACAAAGAAATTTTTCATGTTAGTGGATTCCAAAGCTTGTATCCTTTTACATTTTCACCATAACCTATGAATATGCATTTATGTGCTTTAGGATCCAATTTAGATCACTTTTCTTGAGGCACGTGAACAAAATCCTCACAACCAAAGATCCTTAAATGTGCAACACTAGGCTTCTTTCCTAACCATATTTCATAAGGAGTTTTATCTTCAATAAATGAACTAGGGGATCTATAGATTAAATAACAAGTACATATCACCTTAGCCCATAGGGACCGATCTAGCTTAGCACTACTTAACATACTCCTATCTCTTTCCATTAAGGTTCAGTTCATCCTTTCTACTACATTTTTTTGAGGTGTATATGGAGTAGTTTTTTGTCTCACTGTTCCTGCATGCTTACAATAATCATCAAATTCCCTAGAACAATACTCATCACCATTTTCTGATCTCAACACTTTTATCTTATGATCTGATTGTTTCTCAACCAAATCCTTAAATTCCTTAAACTTATTAAACACATCAAATTTGTTATGCATAAAATATATCCAAGTGTATCTTGAGACATCATCAATAAATGTGACATAGTATCTAGATTTTCCAATAGAGTCAATATCCATAGGGCCCATTACATCTGAATGAATAATCTCTAATAATATTTTAGTTTTATTTGAACCACTAGGAAATTTAGATCTAGATTGTTTTCCAAACACACAGTACTCACAAAAGTCATTTTTTCCAATATTATAATTAGGAATACCATCAACCAATTTTTTATTAAGAATAGTCCTAAGACCTTTTTCACCTATATGGCCCAATCTATGGTGCCATAGCATACATGTATTTTCAACTTCAGTTATATTGGATAAAATATTTACATTGGAGGTATTCAGCTAAAACAAAGTCCCAACCCGAGATCCTTTAGCAACCACCATATTCCCTTTCACCAATCTGCAACCACCTTTGTCAAATGTCACATGCATTCCAAAATCATTGAACTTAGAGACAGAAAGTAGATTTCTAGCAAGTCTTGGAATATGTAAAACATCATTAAGGGTCTTAACCCTACCATCATTGAAACACAATTTTACCTCTCCTTCGCCAACAACCTTTATTGTGTTGTTGTCTCCAAAGAAGGCATCCCCTCAATCATATGCAATATACTTAGTGAACCACTCCCTAGTAGGAGTCATATGATAGGAGCAACCTGAATCAATAAGCCAAGAGTTATCAACAACAGTATTAGAAGAAATGACTAATGCATCATTACTGTCATCTGTGGATTTGTCTATAGAAGCATCAAAACTCTTTTTCTTGCTCTTACAATGCTTTTTAATATGTCTAGGTTTTCCACAATTCCAGCACTTTACCTTACTCTTACTAGGGGTTTTAGACTATCCTTGTGACTTACCCTTTCCTTTCTTGTCTACCTTAGATTCCTTCTCTTTAGGCCTACCTCTTACAAACAAGGCATCTTGGGAGCTAGTTTAGACTTCCTCCTCATCTCCTCTAATAGGAGAGTATAAATTATATTCTCCATCTTTAGATCTGCACCATTACCACTTATTGCAACAATTAGATTTTCCCAAGAATCTGGTAAAGAACAAAGTAGCAAAATGCATTTATCCTCATCTTCTAGCTTTACATCTACAAATGCTAATTGACTGAGAATTAAATTGAAAGCATTTAAATGTTGTGAGCTATAGAATCACCATCTTTTATTTTTAAAGAATACAACTGCCTTTTCAGATACAACTTATTGGTGATACTTTTAGTTTGATAAATATCACCTATTCTCTTCCATAATTTATATGTAGTATTTTCTTCTAAAACATTCAAGAGAATAGCATCAGCAAGACATGATCTAATTGTTCCTCTTTCCTTCTTATCTAACTTATCCCAATCCTCATCTGAAATAGTTGTAGGTGTCTTTGTCTGATTATTAATAGCTAACCACTGATCTCTTTCTTCAAGAAGATCTTCCATTTTTAATTTCCACATTTCATAGTTAGATCCATTGAACCTTTCAATATCTAAACGAGAATTCATTGTAACAAAACTTATTTCCAAAATCAGCAAATAACTAAAATAATAAAAGCTCCCACTAAGCCAATAAATCCTTCAATATTTAAGAGAAAGGCAACCCAATACTCCACCCAACCTTAGCTCTAATACCAAATGTTGAAAATTGAGGTGTTTCCTTAGCTTAATACTTTGTAAAAATTTAAGATTGCTGATATAAATATGCTTTCCTTTGTTACAAATTCTCTGTAGGTGATTATCTGATTAATCCATTTTACTGTTTGTAGAATGAAGACAGAAGTTGTAAAAGAATTAGACAAGATATTAGAAAGATTACACAAACATATACCATGGAGAAACCCTTTCGGGAAAAAACTTCGCCAAGAATTAATCTATTATTCAATCTTTGAAGTAGATTACATAGCTCCAATTCTTGCTTGAGAATGCTTCTTTTTCCGTCACCAAATCTTCTTCACAACCTACAATAAAACTAATAATAACTCTCTTCAACTTGCTTGAGATAAATAGGCTTTGATCAACTTTGTAAACTCAACATGAGTTACATTTACAATGCTCAAGCCCTATCCCTAAAAGGTACGCCTATCTCTTGCAAGTAAAGTTATGTCATGAACAATGTCAAATCCCCATCTTCATGCATTTGGGCATCCCAAACTGAAGTAGCAACTCAACCTTCATTTTGTAAAGGTCTTCAAGGCTTCATCCTCAAAGTAGGCATCCAAGAGAGGGCCCACTTAACTCATCCTTCTGAAATATCTTAACATGCAAAGGAGTTAATTCCAAGAAGCCAACTTGGGAGCCCAAGTTGGGTCCAAGTCATTTCCCGTTAACTGAAACATGTCTCAACACCATTCATAAAAGAATGGTCATCCCTTGTTATCTGAAGGTAGTCCCTATTATCTTTCATGCAACTCAAGTCATTAGTCATGCATTCCAAGTTAACTGAAGTCAACTAGCATTCAACTAAAACTAACTGAAGATAACTGAACCATAACTAAACTAAACTAAACTAAACTGATTTTGAACTAAACTAAACTAAACTAAACTAAATTGAATTGAACTAAATTGATCTAAACTAAATTGAACTGAACTTCATGCATGCAAACATCAAACCCTAACTCCTATGATCTTTACATGCATTCAGAAGTGTTATCTCTTACTCTAAATAGTTAACTGAACTCAAGGTGAGTGTCACCTACCATGTGGGCGCCCCATGTTCCCCTATTATTTAGGAACTCAAAATGGACGCCCTCACATGATCCTAACATTTAGAATTAATTAAAAATTTCAATCAACATGATTATTTCTTCAAATATTAATCTCTTCCTAATCCTAGTGTTGGTGAACACATTCCAAGGAATTAGGAGATACATGAAATAAACAATATTTAGGATTGCAATTAAATGGCATCCTATTTCCAACAATGAATGAGTCCCCTTTGGCCCAAAATTCAAAATCAATTCAAATTTATGGTGGATTTTTATTTTTGATGAGGGTGCAGCCCAAGACTTAGAAAATAACCCACAAACAAGAGAAATATTTTTATTATTCAGAAAATGGATCTTCTTACATGTAGAGGATCTCAAATCCCCAAGTTCTACAACACATGCAAGTTATAGAAAGCTATAGAATCACCCTTTCGCAATATGCGAGCTTGTCCCCAAAAGGTTACCCATAAATAGAGCTCCTCTTTAGTTTGGAGCCAAAACAACATTCAAATTTGAGTTTAGGTGGTTTGGCACCGAAAAATTACAACTTGAAGTTCAAATTTTAAAAGAACATTTGCAATTGTATCTTCTAGAAAGTGCACCAACTTCCGGGCCATAACTTTTGATCTAGGACTCGATGCGGAACCGCTTGAACCATTGGAAAGGTCTCAAGTCAATAACACTTGAAAAATGCTATAATTTTAAAGTTTTAGGCTGATCCAGGAACTCTAAGTGCCTCAAATCTAACTTAGAAGATTTTCGTGCAACTGGAAACTAAAATTGCAATATCTTTCAACCCAGGAATAGAAAATAAAAACCATAAATTGGGAATTTCATTATGACAAAAGGGTATCCAAAAATGTAAAACATCTAAAAACTGATAAACTTGAAATTTAACTATTTTTGGGTGATGCAAGATTGCCCTTACACCACTGGATGCTCCTGCATCAGACACCCAGGGTAATTTGAGAAGTGACCCATCACGTCTCAGATGGTTGAGGAAAACCCAACCGGTCAACCACTACCTTAGATAGCCAGGATGAATCTTCCACAGGCCTTCCTCTCCATTTCACCAGATATTCTTCATACTGCCTATTTCTGGTACTCCTTCCCACACGACTATCCAAGATTGCTTCAATCTCCTCCCTCTCTGAAGTAGGTGCTAGAATGCCATACTGCCCTATTGTTGGTGCTTCCTTTGTTCCACCTTCATGATACTCTGTCAAATCTGAAATGTTGAACACAGGGGAAATGTTGATTCCATCAGGCAACTCTACCTCATATGCATTCCCTGAATCATGCTTCTTCAAAATCTTACAGGGACTGAATTTCTTCATCTTCAATTTATTATAGGTTCCCACGGGAAACCTTTCTTTCCTCAAGTGGACCATTACTTCATCGCCAGTCTTAAACTCCTTATTCCTCCTTTTCTGATATGCCTTAGCCTTATATTGCATATTCATCTTATTAATGTGTTCTCGTACCTTCTCATGTATATTCTTGATGTGCTCTACAAAATCTTTGGCTTCAACACTTATTTTCTTCTCTTAGTCCATCTTCCTCAATTTTGGAGCTGTTCTGGGGCTACCTCCATACACAATCTAGAACGATGATCTACCAATGCTTCTGTTGACAGAATTGTTGTAAGAAAATTCTACCTGGGGTAAGATCAAGTCCCATCCCTTGGGTTTATCTCCTACCAAACATCTCAGAGGTTACCTGTGACTCCTATTAACAACCTCTGCCTACCCATCTATTTGTGGATGGTGTCCAGAATTGAACTTCAACTCTATTTTCAACTTCTTCCATAAGGTCCTCCAAAAGTACCCCACAAATTTGGTGTCATGATCTGAAATAATACTCTTTGGCACCATGTAGCCTTACCACCTTTGAAGAACAAGTCAACAATGTGGATTACATCATGGGTCTTCTGACATGGAATGAAATGTGCCATCTTCGAAAACCTATCAACCAACACAAAGACTGAATCATTCCTCAGTGTCCTTTGGCAAACCAAGAACAAAGTCCATACTTATATCCTCCCATGGCCTCTCTGATATAGGTAAGGGCTTATATATGCCTGTATTCTGGCTCACTCCTTTAGCCATCTGACATACCTTGCAGCTTTGTACAAACTTCTTTACATCTTGTGACAATTGAGGCCAATAATAATGCTCACTGATAATGGCAATGGTCTTATCCCGACCAAAATGTCATGTCATTCCTCCACTATGCTTCTCCTTTATCAGGTTCTCCCTCATGGAACTCCTCGAGATACACAACCAATTCCCTTAAATAACATGCCATCCTGGATTATGAAATCCAGCCACCTTGTCCTATCCACTGTAATAGGCTCCTTGCAAGCTTTCCAAGCCTCTGCAAAATCAAGATCTTCTGCATACAATGTCTTGAGTTCATTGAACCCAACCACTTCAACCTACATTTTTGTCATCAATGTATGCCTCCTACTTAAGGCATCTGCGAACCCTATTTGACTTCCCACTCCTATGTTTCCAAAACAAAGGTATAACCTCTCTCTAAAACTCTACCCATTTCATATGCCTCTGATTTAATTTTTCCTGACTATTTAGGTACTGCAAGGCCTGATGATCAGTATATAGAACAAATTCCTTCGGCAACAAATAATGTCTCCATTTCTTTAATGCTTGAACTATTCCATAAAATTCATGATCATATACAGAATACTTTCTCTTGGCATCATTTAACTTTTCACTGAAATAGGAAATGGGCTTACCTTCTTGGCTCAACACTACTCCAATGGCACAACCACTGGCATCACAATCCACCTAAAACACCTTGTTGAAATCTAGGAGGGCTAGAATAGGTTGCTCTGTTACCTTCTGTTTCAACAGTTCAAAACTCTTTGCCACTCCAGTGCTCCACTTGAATTCTTTTCTATCCCCTCTCATTGTTTCAGTCAGGGGTCCACAAATACTATTAAAGTTTCTAATGAACTTTCTATAAAAACTAGCCAAACCATGGAAAGATCTCACCTCGGTAGTAGCTCTTGGGGTAGGCCATTCTAGAATAGCCTTCACCTTCTCTGGATCCATCTTGACACCTTCTACTGAGACAACAAACCCCAAGTACACTAACTCCCTCTTCACAAAACTGCACTTCTTCAGATTAATCAACAGTTTCTCTTCTCTTAACTTCTCAAAAGCTCTTCGAATATGCATCAGATGCTCATCCAATGTCTTACTGAAAATCAGAATATCATCTAAATACACAATAACAAAACTTCCTAGAAATTCTTTTAGTACCTCGTTCATGAGCTGCATGAATGCCTGGCATTGGTTAGCCAGCCCAAAAGGCATGACTCAACTTTCACTCATACAGCCCCTCTTTGGTCTTGAAGGTAGTCTTCATTCATCTCCCTCGACTGATCTAGTGATATCCACTCTTCGTGACAATCTTTGTGAAGTATCAGCCCACTCAACAACCCATCAGTCATCCATATCCTCATAGGGAAATCAGACTTGATTGTTATCTTGTTTATGGCTCGTGAATCTCGCATTACATCCTCTCACTCCCTATCCTTCTTGGTGCTAGTATCAGCAGGTACTGCACATGGACTCAAACTCTCCCGTGACAAACCCTTTCTCAACAACTTTTGAACTTGTCTGTTTAACTCCTCATTTTCTGTTGGAGTCATTCTATGGGCTGCCTTATTTGGCAAAATGGCTCCAAGAATCAAGTCAATCTAATGACTGATCTTCCTTATTGGTGGTAAACCCTCAGGTACATTATCAGAAACAATATCCTCAAACTCATCCAACATCCCAAAAACTTCTTCTAGAACCTTCTCACTATCCTCCTTACTCACTCTAGGAATCAATGCATAACACACATGCTCATGCTTCATATACCTTCTAAAAAAATTCTTCCATCTACATAAAAAATTTTAGCACCATCGTGACCCTTTTTCAATCTCCTTCAGGGGTTTCAACTTGTGATGAACCCTATCCTTTGTCAAGAAATAAGTGTTTGCATGGCCATCATGTATAGCTCGCCTATCAAACTGCCACGACCTCCCCAACAACATGTGACATGCATCCATGGGATGATATCACTGAGTACCTCATCATGGTAGCCCGTGATCTTGAACTTTACTAGGCACTACTCATTGACCAAAACTTTGTGGTCTTTTCTCAAGAACTAGGCAACTGGACACGGATGCGGTGCCTTTCCCTCTTCTTCTTCACCAACTTTGTGACCATCTCTCTTCGACACCCATTATCGTTCTAATCACAATAATGACATCACAACATTTTCTTCACACTTGCACCTTGTGCAAAAATGTAGATTCTCTTTCCTCCTCGTTTCCGTTCCTTTTTTCTTAGTCACTGTATTCTAATCACTAGGGCTTCTCCCTTTTCAGCATCATCTGAATGTTCAAATTGGGCCTCCTCATCTGCATGCGCAACCCTTCCACGACCTTCTGGCCTTTTGTCTTCTCTTCCTTGGTGTTGTGGACATTCATAGGCTCGATGCCCTCTTTCACCACACCGAAACACGCTCCTTTGAACCACCTCTTCCAGATCCTTGTCCATATCTCCCTCGCCTCTACCTCTTTCATCACTCATCGCTTTGATCACAAGGTGGTAGAAGTTGTCATTATTTTGGCTTCTACTGTACCCACATCTCTACTTTTCTTTTCATCATCATTTCGCTTCCTAAAGGTCTTCCACGCCTTCCACTTTGACCTCCCTCGCCTTTTTCTGCCATCAAATCTTTTGTTCAACTTCTCTTCCACCTTCAAAGCAAACTGATACACATCCTCAATGGGTGGTCATTTCAGGCTTAACTCCTCCTCAATGCTCAAGCCATAACCCATTAAGATATCGCTACCTTCTCCTTATTATTGGCTCTCCCTGCGGTGGCTCTATTCTCGATGATTATCTTGTGAAAAATCTTCAAGATATTCTTCACAAATCAGTTTCTTGCTTCAACCCTTGTAATTTCTTCAACAGATCTAACTCATAGTCCACTGGTATGAACTGCTTCTTCAGTTTCTCTACCATGCGATCACATCTGGTGATATTTCCTTTTCCTCTTCGATTTCTTTCCAACTAGACCTCTTTCCACCAAATACTGGCATGGCCCTTCAGCTTCATTTTTGCAAACTTAACTTGATCTGGGTCCTCTATTTCCTCATACTCAAAATATTCTTCTAGCTCGTTGATCCAGTCGATCAACTCTTCCGGGTTCAAACTTCTGGAATAACTGGGGACTTCTGCTCTGGGTCTTTTCTTGATCTTCGAAATGGCCCTTATTAGCCGCATTTGGTCTTGATCAATTGCTTCTTCTTCCTCTTCTACATTTGAACCTTCTTCCTCTCCTTCATCCTCACTTTCCTCCCTCAGGCTTAACCCTCTTCTCAACTACTCTTGTAACGCATCAATCTGTCTCTGGAGGGCTGCCAGTGCATCTCTTCCACCAGCATTTTTGCGCCTTGACCACCTCTGGCACCACCATGCCTACCAGGCATCACTCTTAGAGGCATCTTTCTTGACCTCGACCCACAACCACAGTCCTGGTGCGAACTGCCTCACAATTGGTGATTTGTCCACATGCTCAAGAAAACCTAGCTCTGATACCATTTGATGAGGGCGCAGCCTGAGACTTAGAAAATAACCCACAAACAAGAGAAATATTTTTATTATTCAAAAAATGGAGCTTCTTACATGCAGAGGATCTCAAATCCCCAAGTTCTACAACACATGCAAGTTACAGAAAGCTACAGAATCAACCCTTTCGCAATATGCGAGCTTGTCCCCAAAAAGTTACCCAAAAATTAGAAACCCACCCATAAATAGAGCTCCTCTTTAGTTTGGAGCCAAAACAACATTCAAATTTGAGTTTAGGCAGTTTGGCACCGAAAATTTACAACTTGAAGTTCAAATTTCAAAGAACATTTGCAATTGTATCTTCCAGAAAGTGCGCCAACTTCCCGGGGCCATAACTTTTGATACAAGACTATGATTCTTGAACCGTTTGAACCATTGGAAAGGTCTCGAAGTCAATAACGCACTTGAAATTGCTACACCTATTTCAAAAAGTTCTAGGGCCGATCCGGGAACTCTAAGTGCCTCAAATCTAACTCAGAAGATTTTCAGGTGCAAATCTGGGAAACTAAAACTGCAATATCTTTCAACCCATGAATAGAAAATAAAAACCATAAATTGGGAGTTTCATTATGAAAAAAAGGGTATCCAAAAATGTAAAAACATCTAAAAACTGAGAAACTTGAAATTTAAGTATTTTTGGGTGATGCAAGATTGCCCTTACACCACTGGATGCTCCTACATCAATTTTCTAAGATCTAAGGTAGGCCTATGATGTATTTTCAGGAATTATTGTATAATTAAGTATAAATATAGGGTTTCTCTACTCATTTCACCCCCAACCAATTAATTAATCAATCACTTAAGCATTCTAGGCATTTCAAGCACTTTCAAGTCTACATCTATTGGAGCTATTGCTTGCATGTCTGCAACATTCTACTTCAAGAATTTGGTGAGTTGTAGCATTGTCTTTGTTCAGTCATCATTCTCTTTCCATATTTCATTTCTTTTTCAAGGGTTTAATTACCAACATGGGGTTTGACCAAGGAAACCCCCTATTCACTAACCCTACAACAATTTTTCCCTCTTTGCATGTGATTTGTAGGTCTAGGTTGTAGATTTTTCAAAGAGAAAGATTGGAAAAGTTTTCAAAAAATTATCAAAGCTATTCAAAGTTTTCAAAACCCTAAGAGAATCTTGGAGAACACCTATAGGTAGAATTTGACAATTTCAGACCCAAATCTGAATCAGGAGTAGAAGAGCAGACTGAAGGCTACAATTTCCTATTTTGAATTTCCAGAAATCTAGAGGTGGAATGATTCTCCATTATTGTTGAATGAGTCCCACTACTCAAACTTAAACAAGAATTTTGAAGATCTAAGTACCTAGTTGTTTGAAACCTGTTCCGGAAAAATCTTCCTAAAGCAAGACTAAGTCACCTAGCTTGGTGTATGAGTCCCAGTTGGCATCAACAGTGAATTTTTAAGATTCTAGAGCTCCATTCTATCTCTCTCAAGTTTCCAAGTGCACACTTTTAATCTCATAGTTTTATGTTATAGTTTACTTGCATTTCTAGGTCTTTTTACATATCACATTGTGTTTTCAAACATCTTGCATTTTCTAGGTTTACATTTGGTAGTGACTCTCTTTTATCAGTTTTTAGCCTTTAGGACAATCCCCTTTGACATATTTCAATCACATTTGCATTGGAAACCCAAGGGTTTGTTCTTGAGTGAGCCATTAATATTTTTGTACCTCTCTCCTTTCAGGTTCAAAACCTTAGAAGTGTTAGAGAAGCCCCACACAAAAATATTTGGTTCACTTTGGTGAACCTACATTTAGAACATCATATTTTTATTTAGAGTGTATTTACATCCTAGGAATAGCTTACATTAACATTGCATTGCATTTTGCATTGTTTAATTTGCATTCTAGGATTTCACAATTTGCATTAGTGAAAAGTTCATTTAGCTTGCATTATTGCACTTAATTTCATTAAAAAAATAGTAATTTTTTGTATTTTCATGTCATATTTGCATCAAAAAATTTAAAAAGCATAAAACCAATTCAAAAATTCTAAAAAATTTCAAAAAATAATCAGTACCAAGACTCATTCGCCACTTAGGGCAAATCAGTCCCCTTGCACATTTTGCATTGCATTGCATTCTTTGGCATTTAATCTTTATTTTTTTATTTTTGTTTTTTGTTGTTACCTTTCTGTTTCTATTTTTGGATTTGTTGTTTCATTCAATTTCTTGCATTTAGTTTGATTTCATTCATCTTTTGCAATCTAAAATTTTCATCATGGATGTTTGTTTTAATAAGATTTGGATGTCATTAAAGTCCTTAGTGGATGTGTCAAGTTGTGCCTTTGGAACTAATCCTAATGACTTTGAACTCACTCATGCTCCTTCAACTCCTAATGAATGTCCTCCTCTTGATGTTGACATCATTGGATAAGATGATGACAGTATGGATAAGTTCCTAAATGATCACCTTGACAACCTTGAAGCTAATGCATCCTTTTATCCATCCATGAAACAATAAGACCTTCCTACAATACCACCTCTTGAGTTGTTTGGTTACTTACATACTAAAACAAAATTTGAACCTAAGTTTCCTACACAAGGTGAACGTAGTTCCTCTAAACAAGTAAACACTCAACCATTTTATGATGACAAAGTAACAAACACTCCCATCAATATTAAAGACACATATGGAAAAGGCTTCACTATCTTGAGCAAACAAGGATGTAACACATCAAGTGAACATGAAATACATCAACTCTTAGAGAAATTACCAACCAATGAAAATACCAAGGGGATAGGCTATCAACATCCCCCCTCATAACAGCAAGCCTCCTAGAGAATATCTAAGGCTTTGTGATGATGGTACGGTGATCTTTGATTCTCCCCCTAATCTAAATACCCTTGTTCCTAGGGAGCAACCCTTGAATAATAACAATGGTAAGAATGACAGGATCTCATTGGGTCCTCTTCCTTCAATGATAGAAAAAGGTGAGTCCAACAAATGCAAGAGACCTTACAAGTTACAAAACTAAAGTTTCCTCTCCACCCACCACCTAAAGGTGAAAGGAAATTACAAATACTTTTAAACAAGGAACTCATAATATTACCCACCTGTGAATAGGCTGGTGATATATCCTAAAGATGCCAAAGTTCCAAATTGTGCATATCATCATGTTCTTAGACATAGTAATGATCAGTGTTGTACATTGAAAGAAATACTGAGCAAGTATCACTTTGATGGCAATGATTTCTATCCAGTGATCACATAATATACTCTGCTACTCCTTGTCATGAAATAGTTGTAGAATCTTCCATTTTCACTATTTCATAACCTTTCCCATCACCTCCCTCAGCTCATTTCTTGACTCTCACTCAGTGAGGGCACAAATTTGTTAGCCTTTTCCTAGTAATGCAATTGTCAATGTCCCTTAGCTGTGTTGTTCACCTTTCGCTTATACATACTGAGATTGGGAGGCGGATGACTTACTCGACAGTTGACTTGCATTTTCCTTACTAGTCTTTTGCATTTTCTTTTGTGTGATTGCATGTGTGTAATGTGATCCCCTATGATTTTATGTTTGATGTTCTCTCTCTTTGTGACATTCCTCTTTTTGTACCTTCATTATTCTCTATGTCGTGCATCTCTTTCACTTTTTGTTTTGTGTTTTCCTTTTGGGGATGACACAAGGCATTGAGACATTCATGTCTCTTTCATGTTGGCCCAAAAGTCCTTTTTCTTTTTCTTTACCTTTTTTGCTTGTGTTTTTCTTTTTTTCTTGTGTTTTCCTTTTGGGGATGACACAAGGCATTGAGACATTCATGTCTCTTTCATGTTGACCCAAAAGGCCTTTTTCTTTTTTTTTACCTTTTTCCCTTATCTTTTTCTTTTTGTCTTGTGTATCCTTTTGGGGATGATGCAAGGCATTTAGACATTCATGTCTCCTTCATGTTGACCCAAAAACTTTTCCTTTTCTTTTTCATTTTGTGTTTTCCTTTTGGGGATGACACAAGGCATTGAGACACCCTATGTCTCTTCCATGTTGACCCAAAAAAAAAAATCTTTGTTTTCACTCTCTTTGTGTCATTCTTCTAGTTCTATGTGTATTTGGGGGATGATGACAGTTCCAAGCTCCTTACTAAACATTGCAGCAATGAACATACTAACCCCAAATCCATAGATCCCTTATGTGTTTGGTGTTTTCATTTTGGGGGCAACCCCTTCCTTTTCTTTTTTCTTTCCTTCACATGATGTAGCCTTACTTGGAAACATATGACTTGGCACAGGGCTTTTCAAGTTGGCTCTCATGTCTTCTTTGTTTGCATTTTTCAGTTGCTACTTTAAAGTAATTTCTCACGGTATGGTGTTAGTAATTCCTTTAAAGTGGGGGCATACATTGGCATTATTCTTTTGCATTTTTCCTTTTCCTAGTTCTTAGTGTAGCCTTCTTACTTCATAATATGTGTTTTTCACTTTGTGGATGACATTGGGTATAGTGTCCTTCATGAGCATGATCTATCCTAGCATATTACATTCCTCTTAGTGGCTAGATGCGATGCACTACATCCCCTAAGTTGTAAATTTTCTATTCTTTGATCAGTCCTCTCTTGGAGACATAAAGCACAATGTTCCCTAAGTTAAAGACCTCGCATGAACTAAGCAATACTCCTTTGAACATTTTTTGCATGTTGCATTTGTTGTTATATGCCACCTTCCATAACACAACTTGTATGCCTGTGGTTCCATCACGTTTGTTCATGAGCTCCAAGCATACGAAGTTTTTCTTCTCTCATGAAGCTCAAAAAGCCATTTTCTTTTGTGGTGCCTTATTAAAGATATCAGGAGGTATAACTTTGGTATGGTTGAGCAAGAATCCCATTTTGAGGCATGACTTTCCCCATAGCCACATGCGTGTGTGTGAGTGCATACCAGCCATGATTGTATGTTTCTCACCTTCTAGGACTTCTCACCCGATGGAAAGCCATGAGTTTCATCACCTTAGAGTTAGTATGTGTTTTCCTGACAAACAGCCTAGATCTGATCCACATTGGGATGGACAAATGATTGAAGCTTGATCCAATTCTCTTGTTTCTTTCTTCCTTTCCTTTTCTCTTTTTCATCTTTGGTAGTGTATGATTGGCCTTGTCATTTCTCTTTATATCATTTTCATGTGTGTTCGCTTGTGCTTATGTTTGGTTTGGTATGAGATATTGATCCTAGGGGCTTGATCACCCCTCTCAATTGTTGTTGCTTCATCTTTCTAGCATAGGTGCATTCATATCCCTCTTGATGTGTGTGTTTGGCTACTTTAGTGTGAGTTTGAATTAGGCTCATCCTCTCACTAAAGTGGGGGCTAAATGTAGCGTAGAAAATGGATCTGTGGACATTTTCACACTCATTTGGGTCCTTCTTGTGGATGTTGGCTTAGTTTTGTGTTGATTTAGTGTTGCAATGTGGTTAACACATTCACATTAGGTCTTGGGCCCTTGTGAACTAATAAGAATTTTATGATGCCTTGAAAAAGTGTTGTGAAGTGTTGTAACACACCTTCACACCGTTCTAGGATATTATTAGTATATTTCACCTAAATAACCTCTTTTTATCATTTACCAAGCCTTATTTCAAAGTGTTGTAAACTGTTGTAACAAACTCACACTTTTCTAGGCTTGTCATTAATAATTGGACCTTTCTTATGCTTTAATTGGCCCCATTTTACATTTACAGGCCTTACTTAAGTATATTTTTAAAAATAATCTGGATAAACATCATTTAAAATATCTAAATTTTGGAACCATCTTTAAATGCCTTAGGTGGGACCCATTCACCATTAGGGGCGAATGAGTCCCCTTTGGCCCAATATTCAAAATCAATTCAAATTTCTAGCGGGTTTTTATTTCCTAACATCTAAGGTCAGCCTATGATGTCGTATTTTAAGGAATTATTGCATAATTAAGTATAAATATAGGGTTTTTCTACTCATTTCACCCCCAACCAATTAATCAATCAATCACTTAAGCATTATAGGCATTTCAAGCATCTTCAAGTCTACATCCATTGGAGCTCTCACTTGCATGTCTGTAACATTCTACTTCAAGGGTTTGGTGAGTTGTAGCATTGTATTTTTTCATTCATCATTCTCTTTCCATATTTCATTTCATTTTCAAGGGTTTAATTACCATGACGGGGTTTGACCAAGGCAAACCCCTATTCACTAACCCTACAACATTTGTTCCCTCTCTTTGCATGTGATTTGCAGGTCTAGGTTGTAGATTTTTCAAAGACCAAGATTAGAAAAGTTGTCAACAAATTATCAAAGCTATTAAAAGTTGTCAAAACCCTAAGAGAAGCTTGGAGAACACCTATAGGTCAAATTTGACAGTTTCTGACCCAGATCTGAATTAGGAGCAAAAGGGCAGACTGAAGGCTACAAATTCCTATTTTGAATTTCTAGAAATCCATAGGTGGACTGGTTTTCCATTAGTGGAGAATGAGTCCCACTGCCTAGGCTTAAATAGGAATTCTTAAGATCTGAGTACCTAGTTGTCTAAAACCTGTTCTAAAAATACTTCCCGAAGCAAAACTAAGTCGCCCAGCTTGGTGTATGAGTCCCAGTTGACATCAATAGTGAATTTTTCAAGATTCCAGAGCTCCATTCTATCTCTCTCCAATTTCCAGGTGCACACTTTTAATCTCATAGTTTTTTGTCACAGTTTACTTGCATTTCTAGGTCTTTTGCATATCACATTGTTTTCAAACATCTTGCATTTTCTAGGTTTACATTTGGTAGTGACTCTCTTTTATCAGTTTTCAACCTTTAGGACAATACCCTTTGACATATTTCAATCACCTTTGCATTGGAATCCCAAGGGTTTGTTCTTGAGTGACCCATTAAAATTTTTGTACCTCTCTCCTATTAGGTTCAAAAACCTAGAAGTGTTAGAGAAGCCCCGCACAAAAATCTTTCATTCAGTTAGATAAATCCAGTCAATTATTTCTTGAATCATGGAAAAATAAGGGTTTCCCAAAATGGAAAGGTAAGTCAAGAGACTGAGAATAGACCCTATCTTTCTATTTTCATTAGGAAATGAGATCCTCACAATAAATTGACTAACAACCCTTAGGTGAATCAACCCAATGTGAGAATTTTCAAATGTCCTTATACTTTGAGGACGAGGGTCAAGGTCAAACAGTCCTTTTGGGAGAAAAAATAAAAATAGTAAATCAACCTAATTGTGCCAATTCAAACTTGAAACAGTAATATGAAACTCAATATTAGCATAACCAAAAAATAGATTGTAGATCTAAGAAGGTCATAAAGGTGTTTACCAATCACCAAAAGTAAGTTTTTGAAGGAAAACTAGGACTCATTCGCCCATGGGTGAATGGGTCTTTTGTCAAGGTTTTTCTACAACTTTTGGGAGCCTTTGATGTTGATCTGTAGCTTCTAATTTATCCAGCTTTCAGTACTAGAAAGTTGGAAATTAGATCTATAGATTAGATTATGTGATTTGAAAACAACTTTGACAACTTTTTCTATAAGATTCAAAAATTTAAAATGGCTAAGACCAAGTAACAACCACTCAATGTGAGATTCAAAAATTTAAAATGGATAAGGTCAAGTAGCAACCACTCTACAAAATATCTAAGACCAAATTTTGAATCCAAACAAGAGAGTACAAATGATCAAAATTGAGCAAAAAAGAACAAAATCACAAAAGAAAACTCGCATATCATCGTTGATTCATCTCCCTTGCTTCTCCTCCATTCTTTCTCAAGTTGCAAAGCATTTCCCTCAGATTTTGAAGAGCTAGAATACTTGCAAATGATAATTACAAGACAGCAAGAACTTTGGAGAAATGTGGTTGTTAAAAACAAAATGGAAGAGAAGACCTTTTATAGAAAATATTTTGAACAGATGGACAAGATCAATCTTCTAGAAAGATTCCAAGATAAATGGTTGAGAGGACATGCAACACAGAGGAATGCAGGTTATGAAATGAATGGACAAGATTGAGAAGAGGCCAAAGTCAATCGACAGTTGAGATTCAAAATTGAGATAGTGGAGGGAGATAATGAAGAAATTAAAAATTAAAATCATTTAATTCATGAGAAGGAATCTTTAACCAAGTGGAGGCATAAATAATTTATTTAAATTATTTATTTGAGGAAAAGGAAAGTGGGCATTTAATTAAAATGATTTATGCAACCATTTTAATTAAATAGGAGGAAATAGAAAAAGAGATATTAAATAATTAATTTGAATCAATTATTTAATAAGGGAGAAATGTCAAAAGATAGTCAACTAATTTAAAATTTATTTGACTATAGAAGAATCAAAAGATTAATGAATAGACAAACAATTAATAATAATTATTTGACTATAGACGAATAGTAAAGAAAAAATAATTAAATAATAATTTATTTAATTATAGAAGGAAAGAGTGTTAACGATGCAATTAAATAAATAATTTAATTGATCAAAAGAGAATAAAGATCAAGAAAAGAATTAATTAAATAATTAAAATTATTTAATTCATAGAGGAATGTGATCAAAGATAATAATTAAATAATTAAAATTACTTAATTATGTCATGAAAAAGACCAAGACGATGGAAAAATGACGCTCGCAGACCAAGACATTTTTCAGTGTCTACATTTTTCCCCTCTCTGACATAATGTGATTTGAGCATTGTGTCAAAGAATAAAGAAGAAAATCAGGTTCAGATCATGCCCCAATGTTCCCCAGAGGTCGAGATTTGAGATCAGGAAGTCACCCGACATTGATACTTCATAAAATAGAACTGATTCAGGATTCACCCTGAGTTCCAATCCTAATGAGTCATCAGAAGTGTTGTGCAGTAAAATGCATACCCTTGCATTTTCACACTTGTTTGGGCTCGCCTTGCTTTATTTATGCTACTTTATGGCTTAATTGGTCCTATTTTGTGTCCACAAGCCCTATGAATTACATCTTTTTACTAGTTAATCTCAACATTCTCCAATGCATAAATGATAATTTAAGGACTCCATCTGTGTGTCCCTAATTTTTGGGTTGAGACTAAAATGCCACCTAGGGAATCTTTATCCCCCAAAGGTCTCGGGACCTTGATTTTGAGGTATCTTAGTTGGGGCCCTTTTTGGTGTCTGTGCCCCAAGTTTCATGGCTTGGGACTTAGATGCCACCTTGGTGTGTCTTAGTCCTCCTTTAGTCATTATCAGGATTTAATTTCAAATTCTAGCGGGATTTAGCCTCCTTTATTTAATGAACTCATATGTCGGCCTGGTGAGATGTAATTTTGGGATATTAAACATAGATAAGTATAAATACAAGGTTCCTTATCTCATTTTTCATCCTAGGAAATCTATCAAGCAATCTAAGCAGTCAAGTCTTTTATGAGAGAATTCAAGAGTAGATTCATCAAGCATTTGAAGCCATTATCAAGATTCAAGCATCATATCAAATATTTTTCTTGCATCATGTGTGTTGTTGTGCTAACATTTGTGATGTAGGGTTTTGATTCAAGCAAAGCAATTCAACATCATTCCTGTGGTTCAAGATCCATATCCATTGCAGCCATTACACACAAGTTTTTAGACTTTATAAGGGTTTGGTGATTTGTGGAATTGCATGTTGTTCATTCACCATTCCCTTCATTATTTCTATTTCATTTCAAGGTTTGATTACCAACAAGGGGTTTGACCAAGGCAAACCCCCATTCACTAACAAACAACAAGTTTTTCTTTCTTGCATATTTGTGATTGTAGATCTAGGTTGAATCCTTGAAGATCATTTAGAGTGAAAAGTTGTAAAAGTTTAAAAGTTTCATTACAAAGTTGTCATATTCACGGAAACTCACCTACAGGATGAATTTGTAAGTTTCAGGACCTGAGATCAGAAAGGAAGCATGTGGAGACCTTGGAGCTCAGGATCACATTCAGAGTTTGTAAAAATTTAGAAAAGGACTAATATGCCATCTTGGGCATCTTAGTCCTCTCGGGCGTATTTTTTAGAGATTCCTTCATATTTGATTTTGACATCCAAAGACTTCGTATTTGCCCCAAAAAATGGCAGTGGGACTAATATGCCATCCTGGGAATTTTAGTCCTCCATAGCGCTTTTTGGCAGCTTCTTTACATTTCCAGAATCCTCATAGATTCTCCAAATCTCCCAAGTACACATGCATATTATCTTGTTGTTGCATAATTCCATTATTTCCATCTCTCATTTAGCTTGCATTTCTAATTCTAGGTTGTTTTACATATCACAGTGTGTTTTCCAACATATTCTTTTCCAAGCACTTGCTTGGTGGTGAACCCCTTTAAAGCTAGGAAATCCCCCTCCTAGGTCCTCCTCATTGTGAATTGACTAACGTTGTGAGGTTGTTAGTCAATCCAATTGATACTCCTAGGACATTATTGAGTGATTAGTGGAGAAATAGTGATATTCCACATATCCATTTTCCCTATTAATCATTTTGGTGAACCTGACTCTTTTAAGCATTCATTTTTTATTCGGAGTCCATTAAAACCTTAGATCTAGATTGAATCCATTCTTGCATTGCATATTGCATTAGTGGAATTGCATCTAGGGTTTCTCATATTTAGTGAAAATTGCATTTAGGGTTTCTCATATTTTCATTAGTGAAAGTACATATAGGTTGCATTTTTTTATTTCTTGCATCATTTCATTTCATTCAAAAACTGAAAATTGCATTGTTCTTCATCTTCATTACATTTACAAACATTCTTATTGTATTCAAAAGTGAAAAAAAAATTGCATTCCATATTGCATTTAATTGCTTGTTCCTAGTTACTTTTGCTTGCACTTATTTTCACATTTTTCTATTTTTGAACATCAGTATATTGCATAGGCAATCTGTAAACACTGTTGACATTCTAGAATTCACTGCTTTTCTGCAAAAAATCTCTACTAGGACTAAAACACCCTTCTTGGCATCTTGGTCCTTCATAGGATTTTTGCCTCAGAAGTCTCTCTCTGTTGTGTGTTGTCTATTTCAGTCCCTAGAACTTTAGAATCTCACCAGGAGAACCAAGATGCCCTTCTTAGAATCTTAGTCCCTGTTGACTCTGACTCTCCAGTTTTTAGGATCTAAAATTGAAAGGAAAATTAGATGTGAAAACAATTCTCCTAATGTCAATACCTTAGGAAAGAATGTAGATATACTTTTAAATTTTACAATTTCAGTCCAATTAAGATGCACTATGAAACAAATAACAGAAACAGAGTATTTGACAATCACACATGAACACCAGATATACGTGGGAAAACCCTTACGGGAGAAAAAACCCACCACACCAAGAGAAATCACTTTGTATTATAGTAATGGAGATTACATACAAATGACAGACTTATCTTTCTGGTGTCTGTTTACAGCAGCATTCACCATGAACAATCTTGTTCAGGAACCTTCAAGTTACAGTCATTACAGAACATAATACATCTACTGATCATACAACAATTTGTCGAATCAACCTTCGAACCAACCAACCAATCACAAACTGCAATCACCAAGTATATCCATGTCAATCTCTATATGTCGAACTTCCTCACAGAACCGTCGCAATGAACAATCTTCCAACTGTTTAGATTCAACTTCTCCTATTGGTCCACGAGACTCCACATAGGACAGTCAATCGGTCAACAGAATTCACACCGTGTTGGCATCTTGGTGAGACACTAATAGTGTCTCCCCGATGCCACATAACCTTCATATCGATGTCGCCAAGAGTAATCATTTTTTCCAAGATGTTCTATCAATCTTTCAGTGTTACGCCAAAACACCAAGCAGTCGCCTAGACCTATCACTTTCACCAGGAGATCATAGTGAGTCACCAAAGGTTATACCGAAGTCACAAGTCATATCGAGCTCCAAAGAATAGTCGGCAAGACTTACATCTTTCGCTGAGAGAACATACCGAACTCCAAGACTTACCCCGAAGTGTTCATCTGTCGCCAAGAGTTATTTCGAAGATCCCTTATCATCGGCGAGACTTACATTCTTCGCTGGGACTTCTTCCCGAGATCATTCAAGTTACCTCAATAGCCATAGGCTATTGGCAAGACATCCTTCAGTCACTAAGGCATTTCTCTAAAACCCTTCCAGTTACACCGAACACTGAACAATCGGCAAGACTTAACACTCTCGCCAAGACCTTTCCCCGATCGCTTTGAGTTACTCCGATGAATGTTTGGATGTGTCCCTGTTGGCGTGACCTTCACTGTTCACTAAGATCTCACACCGGAATCTTTATGTTACAGAGAAGACATCATATGTATTCCTGTCGGTGAGACATTTTCACTTCACCAAGACATCATAATGAAACAAACATGTTACTCCGATGAACCCAAGTGTTACACTGTCGGTGAGACATTGGCTATTCACTGAGACTTCTCACCAAACCAACATAGGCTATCCCAAAGCCCGTGGTCGTCATGAGTCTTCCCGATTTATGATTGAATGGCATGTCGACCAAAGAACTCCATGCGATAAGAGGTCATAGCGAATACACTATGTCACAGCGAAGGCTCAAAAGAATAAGTGTTTGGAAAGACTTCTGCAAGGTCACAGCAACCTGTTCAAAACAGAATGTATCAAAGCTGCTAGTCGGCCAGACATGAGAGATGTCATACCGAATTTGCTCCAATGGAGGTTTCAACCTGTATTGATTGAGGCATAATTCCAACAATCTCCCACTTGACGAAGATCATACAGGCACCTCCAGAGCACAACATAACTTATTGAAAATCATGGGCACTAAGGCCCATTGAACTGGCACACCACCTGAACTTGTCTGTGCTCACTGGCTTCATCAATGAATTTGCAACATTCTCCAGAGTATCAACCTTTTCCAAACTGACCTTCCCATCGTCCACCATATCTCATACAAAGTGGTACTGTACATCAATATGTTTCATCCTGGCATGGAAAGTAGGGTTCTTTTCCAGACAAATTGCACTCTAACTATCACAAAAAATAGTTATTTCCCCTGCATCAAAACCAATGTTAGAACACAAACGTTTCAACCAAACTGCTTCTTTACAAGCATGAGAAGCTACCATGTATTCAGCCTTCATAGTGGATAAAGCGACTACAGCTTGCCGCTTACTCATCCAACTCACTGCACCACCATTCAACATGAAAATGTATCCACTGGTGGACCTCCTGCTATCAATGTCCCCTGCCTAATCAGAATCTACATATCCACGAATGCTAAGAGTCCTCTGTGATTCAACCAAGTTCCCATGGTAACACAAAGAAAAATCTGAAGTTCCCTTCAAATATCTAAACACTCTCTTCATAGCATCCCAATGCATTCTTCCTGGATTAGCCATAAATTAACTAAGAACTCCCACTGCTTGGGCAATGTCTGGCCTTGTACAGACCATTGCATACATGAGATTTCCAACCACACTAGCATAGTGTACATTGATCATGTCCTCCATCTCAGTAGGAGATTTTGGACAGTCCTCAACAGATAGCTTCGTTCCCTGCATGACTGGAACCACTAGTTGTTTGCAATCATTCATACAAAATCTCTCAAGAACAGTCCTGATATACTTACTCTAACTGAGCCATAGTTTTCTATTCTTCCTGTCCCTGGTTATCTCCATCCCTAGAATATACCTTGCTGCACCAAGATCCTTCATTTCAAACTTAGCAGACAACTGAGACTGAAGATCAGAAATCATTAGCTTACCATTGCCTATGAACAGCATATCATCAACATAGAGAGCAATAACAAGTACTTGATCACTTTCAGCTTTATAATATATGCAGTGATCAGATTTTGATCTCACAAATCCCAAAGACAATACAAAAGTATCAAATTTCTGGTACCACATTCTAGGTGTGCTTTAACCCATACGTAGACTTTTTAATTTGCATACCGTTTTTCTTTACCTTTTTCAACAAAGTGCTCAGTGGGACATATAGATTTCTTCTTCAAGATCACCATGAAGAAACGTTGTCTTCACATCCATTTGTTCGACCTCTAAGTCATATGTTGCTGCAAGTGACAAAAGAAATCTAATGGACGGCTTTGCTACAAGAGAAAATATTTCCCCATAATCGATTCCCTCTACCTGGGAATAACCCTTTGCAACCAGTCTTGCCTTGTACTTTTCTACAGTGCCATCCAGACCAATCTTTTTCTTAAATACCCATTTGCAGCCAATAGCCTTTCTTCCTTTAGGAAAGGGCACAAGACTGTAGATTTCATTCTTATCTAATGATGCCATCTCTTCTTCCATGGCTTCTAACCAAGAATCTGAATCAGACATTTTAAATGCCTCTTTTACAGTCCTAGGCTCATCAGTGCTAGAAATTGATGCATAGGCACAAGTAGAATCAATCAAAGAGAACCCATACCTATCTGGTTGTTTTCTTTCACAGGTTGACCTCCTCACTTGCTGAGGTTGAGGTTCTTCTTCTTCAGAACTTTCAGAACTACTTGAGCTCTCCTCAGTTTCAGGTACATTTTGAATTTTTAATTCCTCTTTCTCTGGTGTAGGAGGAATTAATGCTACATCCTTATTATTTTCTAACTTTGTCTCTGACTGCAGATCCAAAGTGGAAGGTTTTAGCTCACAAAAGATTACACTTATGCTATATAAAACCTTCTCTATATCAGGATTCCAAAGCTTGTATCCTTTTATGACAGCACTATAGCCAATAAAAATACATTTGATAGCCTTGTTCTCCAGTTTAGATCTCCACATCCAACACATGAGCATACGCCTCATAGCCAAAAACACGAACATTTCTAAGAGAGGGATTCTTACCAGACCACGCTTCCAAAGGTGTTTTCTCAACAAGAGCAGAATTTGGAGAACGATTAATTAGATAACATGCAGTAGATACAACCTCAGCCCAGTATTTCTCCTCCAAGCTAGCACTACTAAGCATACTTCATGCTCTCTCCATCATTGTCCTATTGAACCTTTATGCAACTCCATTCTACTATGGAGTATAAGGTGTAGTCTTGTGTCTTTTAATTCCATGATTTTTACAGTATCTTTCAAATTCATCAGAACATAATTCACCGCCATTATCAGTCCTTAAGCATTTTATTTTCTACCAGTCTAATTTTCAACAAGGTTCTTAAATTCCTTAAATCAACTAAACACTTCTGATTTACTTTTCAAAAAATAAACAAATGCTCTTCTTGAATAATCATCAATGAACGACACATAGTATCTTGATTTAGACAAAGAAGGAACATCTACTAGACCAAACACATCCAAATGAATATAATCTAGCAAACCAGAAGATTTATGAGGACTGGAATAAAACAAAATACGGTGCTACTTTCCATATATACAATGCTCACAGAATTCAAATTCGACATAAATCTTCAAGTCCCTCAACCAGGTTTTTATTCTTCAAGGTTTTTCAACATTTTTCTCCTATGTGGCCTAACCTATGATGCCAAAGCATAGTCTTCTCTACAGGAAGTTTTACTTCCATAGAGTTTACATAATTAGGGATATTTCCCTCTTTACCTCCATGAGCAGCTTTCAGTGACTTTCTAGAGACACTGTTACATTGAACAAAGATGTGCATCCATCTTGTACAGGGTACCAATTCGAGCACCTCTAGCCAGCACCATTGAACCTCTAGTCATCTTGTAGCCATTTCTAGATAACGTGACTTGTACTCCAATATCATTCAGCATACTTACAGAAAGTAAGTTTCAAGCCAGACCTGGTATATGCATTACATTATTGATTCCCTTCACTCTGCCATTAGGGAATTGTATTCTGACTCTTCCATGGCCAACAATCTCTAAAGTTGAATCACTTTCCAAGTACACCTTTCCACCATTGTATTCTTCATACTTTGTGAACCATTCTCTATGAGATGTCATGTGGAAAGATGCTCCAAAATCAATCAGCCAGACATCATCTGATTCCTGTGTAGCCAAGGCTTCAATGAAGGCGTCACCATCACTATGAGAAGAACCATTATCAAGAACCCTTCTTCTTTTTCTCCTCTTTACAATCCTTTCGGACATGACCAGGTTTCCCACAGCTTCTAGCACTTCACCTTGACTTCTTGCCAAGAGACTTTGATCTCCCCTCTAATTTTGATTTTGACTTCTTGTCCTTCTTCTTGCCTTTCTTTCGGTTCTCCTCTGATAGCACTATCTCAGAATATTTCCTTCTCATCTCTTCTGACAGCAAAGAACCAACAACATCTTCCATCTTGAAACTGGATGTTGTACTCCCAATCGCCATCACCAGATGATCCCATGAGTCTGGAAAAGAACACAATAGAAGCATACAATGATCCTCTTCTTCAGTCTTCACACCAACAGATGTTAATTGAGCAAGCAGCATATTAAATGCATTCAAATGATCAGCCACAGACCCTCCTTCCTGCATTGTCAAAGAATACAGCTTCTTCCTCAGGAACAGTTTATTCACCAAGGACTTCCCCTGATAAATCTACGCCAGTCTCTTCCACAAAGAAGAGGCAGTCTTCTCCTCATGCACATTCAAAAGTACTGAGTCTGCCAAACAGAGGCACATCTAGTTTTTAGGATGTAAAATTGAAAGGAAAATCAGATGTGGAAACAATTCTCCTAACATCAATACCTCAGGAAAGAATGTAGATATACTTTTAAATTTTATAATTTCAGTCCAATTAAGATGCACTATGAAACAGATAACAGAAACAGAGTATTTGACAATCACACATGAACACCAAATATACGTGGGAAAACCCTTACAGGAGAAAAAACCCACCACACCAAGAGAAATCACTTTGTATTACAGTAATGGAGATTACATACAAATGACAGACTTATCTTTTCGGTGTCTTTTTACAGCAGCATTCACCATGAAAAATCTTGTACAGGAACCTTCAAGTTACAGTCATTACAGAACAAAATACATCTACTAATCATACAACAATTTGTCGAATCAACCTTTGAACCAACCAACTGATCACAAACTACAATCACCGAGTATATCCATGTCCATCTCTGTCTATCGAACTTCCTCACAGAACCATCACAACAAACAATCTTCCAACTGTTCAAATTCGACTTCTCCTATTGGTCCACGAGACTCCACATAGGATGGTCAATCGGTCAACAGAATTTGAACTATGTTTGCATCTTGGTGAGACACTAATAGTGTCTCACCGGTGCCACATAACCTTCATATCGATGTCGCCAAGAGTAATCATTTTCGCCAAGATGTTCTATTGAGCTTTCAGTGTTACACCAAAACACCAAGCAGTCACCCAGACCTATTGCTTTCGCCAGGAGATCATAGCGAGTCACCAAAGGTTATACCGAAGTCACAAGTCATATCAAGCTCCAAAGAATAGTTGGCAAGACTTACATCTTTCACCGAGAGAACATACCGAACTCCAAGACTTACCCTGAAGTGTTCATCCATCGCCAAGAGTTATATCGAAGATCCCTTATCATCGGTGAGACTTACATTCTTCATTGGGACTTCTTCTTGAGATCATTCGGGTTACCCCGATAGCCATAGGCTATCGGCAAGACATCCTTCAGTCACTAAGATGTTTCTCCAAAACCCTTCCAATTACACCGAACACCGAAAAGTCGGCAAGACTTAACACTCTCGCCAAGACCTTTCCCCGATTGCTTTGAGTTACTCCGATGAACATTTGGATGTGTCCCCATTGGCATGACCTTCACTATTCGCTAAGATCTCACACTGGAATCTTTATGTTATGACGAAGACATCATATGTATTTCTTTCAGAGAGAAATTTTCACTTCGCTGAGACATCATAACAAAACAAACATGTTACTCCAATGAACCCAAGTGTTACACTATCGGTGAGACATTGGCTATTCGCTGAGACTTCTCACTGAACTGACATAGGTTATCCCGAAGCCCGTGGTCATCATGAGTCTCCCTGATTTACGATTGAATGGCCTGTCAGCCAAAGAACTCCATGCGATAAGAGGTCATAGCGAATACACTATGTCACAGCGAAGGCTCCAAAGAATAAGCATTTGGTAAGAATTCTGCAAGGTCACAGTGACCTATTCAAAACATAATGTATCAAAGCTGCTAGTTGGCCAAACATGATAGATGTCATACCAACTTTTCTCCAATGGAGGTTTTAGCATGTATTGATTGAGGCATAATTCCAACAAAAATTACTTTTCTATATTTCTGTGGGCTACCTTTAGCTTTTTGTTTTAGTTTCCTAAATTGTTGTTCTTCCAATTTCTTTCATTTCAAGTGTAATTGCAAGCATAGGACATTGTGTTAATTGCACTTTTTGTGGTTTATTCCTTGTATGAGTTGTAGTACTTTTGTCCTACTACTAATACTATGGTTAGACAAAGTGCAAGACTCATGACATCCCACAATAAAAAAAACTCGTTGTGGATCTTGGGTTATCAAGCTCTCTTACTTCTAGTGTTGGCATTAGTTCATTAGGTATGGAACATACCTTTGACACCTCTTTTGCTATGCCTACCTTACCTACAAGTGTTGTTCCAAATGTCCAAACAATGGTTGATCATATTCCTCAAGAAAACATAATCAAAATGAATGAAAACTTAGCTCATTTACAAGAAAGCCCGAGTATTGAAAACATTTCCAACACTGTTATACCTGCCATAAATAACCTTCACCACATGATGGAAAGTGATGAGGGATTGTAAGTTGTGTGTAACATAGCTCAAATCATTAGAAAACATCTTCCTTCCACCACTAATGGTGCTCAAGGCTCAAACAACATTCCAAACCAAGGAGGAAGTCAAACTCCTCCCTCTTCAACCATAACCTCAATTCCCACCTATACCAATCCTCAAATGACCACCACAATGCAACCAAATAGTAGCATCCTTCCTACCTCAAATATTTCCACTAGTTCTCCTTATACCTATGTGGCATCTAATCTTATATCTCCTCCTATAAGCAATTCATTCACTAGTCCTTCCAACACATACATACCACCACCATATTCATCTCCATCACACACTACAAGCAATGATCCTATCATTAACCATCCCTTACAAAGTATTTCATCCATTCAATGCCAAGTTTCAACCATAAATCAAAATCAAAATGGTCCACCTTCATACTATGTCAAGAGCAACCCACTATCCTTGGAGATATTAAGAACTCTGGTGCCACAAGGTATAGAGATCCCTAGATTTGAGAAATATGGAGGAAAGGGAGATCCTACTAATCATGTTAATGCTTTTACTGCTTTGTGTAGTGACTTTATCCTTGAAGACAAACTTTTTGCTAAACTTTTTCCTCGATCCTTGAAAGACATTGCCTTGGATTGGTTTTCTGCATTACCAAATAACTCAATTCATTCATTCAATGAACTTTTTGAGGCCTTTATTAACCATTTCCAAGTGCACATGGTTCCTAAAATGATATTAGCTAATTTGATTAGAAGCAAGCAAAATGAGGGTCAAAAAGTCATTGACTTTATTTCACACTACCAATTGCTTTATTCCCAAATCAGTGTGAAGATTCTTGATTCCCACCTTCAAAAGATGTTTGTAGAAAACTTACAAATCAAGATAAGGGATAAGCTCATCATGATGAATTTCCCCCCTTCATGCATTTATGCACTGCCCTTCGAGACTATCAAAATTTCATAACCAATAGTGAATCAAAACCCACCCCCACCCATCCTAAAAAGGCCTAAGCTTCAAAGCAAAACACTTACCAACCTTTCAGAAGATAAAATAAAAGTTTCCTTCAACTAAATTCCACCTCTCAACCTACCCAACCAGTTGACACCCAAGTAGCCTCTATAAAGAAGAGTAATCCTTATATCTTTTGGGATCCGCAAAGTCAAATTACACCCTTACCTGACACACTTCACAACATTATGACCCAGCTCTTAAACAAAAACATGCTTACCTTACCTCCCATCTGACACCTTGATCCTAACAAGCCATTACCTTTGAGCTTTAGACATAATGCCTATTGTGCTTATCACCAACAAAAAGGACATGATACAGAACATTGCAAGCATCTTAAACATCTTGTGCAAGACCTCATTGATTCTAATCATATCCAAATTGGAGGTGTAAATGACAAAGGTAATAATTTTGTGGCTCCTCCCAACCAAAACTTACAAATCTTTACCAATCCCATACCCAACCATAATATTTCATTTGTTAAGGCTAGTGAAACTAAGCCCAATGTGATGAACATTGACATGAATGATGAGAATATGAGCAATCATGAACAAAATCCTATGGATGATGAATAGAGTCCTATGGATACTAATGAACAAAGTTTTATTGATATAATGATAGGAGTGGTTGACATCGATGCTCATAAATAGAAAACCATTGACATTACTTTCTCTTCAAAAGAAACAATTAAACTTGCACCTGATGGTCCTCTTTACATAGCCGACAGAATCAATAACAAGCCCACTCCTGGGATTTCAATTGATCCCATCTATGGAGAGAATGTGATCACAGAAGAACTTTTATATGTGCATGAACTTACTCAAGATAGATATGATAAATCGAAAGAATGGTTTAAAAGGCATGGTGTTTTTTCTCGTGCTACGATGGGCTTGATCACACTCCCTTTACAAGTAGGACCAAAGAAATAAAATGTATCATTCTCTATCATATCTAATTTGGACCAATTTCGTGTGAAGTTAGGCTACAAATAGCTTTTCTCCATTAATGTGGTCCCATCTATTGTCCATAAGTGCTTAAAGTTTCCAGCCGACAATGAAATATTCACAGTGAACCATAGTGGCTTTAGACCCTTGTCTTCTTGTGGAAATTTCTCCTTAGATTATTTTTGGCTTGAACCTATGGAACCTATAAGATCTCGTGAAGACTTCCTTTTCCTATCCTACCAAAAATTCAAAGCAAAATACATAGCCAAGCTATCCCTTGAAAACTAGCCTCCACCCATGATCGAAACTCCACCCATGCTTGAACTTTCGCCACCTAAAGAAAAAAATGTTGAACCTAAAGTCCCTCTAACAAACCAAGACCTATCCATGAAAACTCCCTTACCTATTTCCTACAAGAGGCCTATAGAAAACCAAACAAGTCCTAATCCGCCTCCTAAGAAAAATTATAAAGCCAAAGAGAAATTGGTTGAACAACCTTCTATGGTTTCTTTTGTTCTTCCCTCACAAGAAGAAAAGGAACCTATGGTTGACAAGCCCTCACCTACACAAACACAAGGAACCAACATGCTAGAGAGTGTAGGTGTAGGCATCATTCTATTGATTGAAAGATGAATGAAGAGAACAACATTGAAAATAAAAATCCAAACTTGATAGAAGCAATAAACGATGACCCTCCTCTCTTACTAGAACAAACAAAATATGTCTCCACCACAACAAGGTACAGCATCTTCTATGGATATTATTATATGTCCTCTTGTTGTGGTTAACTTGGATGACGATGAGGAAACAACTAAAATCGATCAGGAAGTGCATAATGAGTTGAATTTGCTATTTTCCTCTTCTATGAGCTTAAATGACAACAACCATGGTGATCCTTCTAAACCGAGTGATTCACCATGTGTTGAACTTGGTGATTCTCCTACTATAGCACTTGATGTTGTCCCTCTCGCTAGTGATCTGCATTCTACATATACTAAACAAGACTGGGATGTGGATGACTTGTCGGATGGCTGACTTGCATGTGCTTTACTAGTCTTTTATCTTTTCTTTTTCTTTTGCTTTCCTTTTCACTTTCTTTTGCTTTTGCTTGCATATGTGTAACGTGATCCCCCATGATGTTTTGTTTGATGTTTTTCTCTATATGTGCATTCCTATATTTGTACCTTCATTCTTCTATATGTCATATACTTTTTCCTTTTGATTGATCTTTTCTCTTTGCTTTCATTTTTGTTTCTTGTGTTTTCCTTTTGGGGATGACACAAGGCATTGAGACATTTATGTCTCCTTCATGTTGACCCAAAATCTTTTTCATTATCTTTTATTTTCCTTTCATTTGAACCTTTTCATTTGTCTTGTGTTTTCCTTTTGGGGATGATGCAAGGGGTCAAGACACCCTATGTCTCTTCCATGTTGACCCAAAAGGCTTTCTTTTTCTTTGTTTTCACTCTCCTTATGTCATTCTTCTAGTTCTATGTGTATTTCAGGGATGATGATAGTTCCAAGCTCTCTAATATTATTATAGCAAAGATAAATACTAACCTCGAATCCATAGATCCCTTATGTGTTCTAGGGGCAACCCCCTTTTCCTTTTTTATCTTTTGGCTACTTTAAAGTAATTGCTCACAGCATAGTGTTAGCAATTTCTTTAAAGTGGGGGTATACATTGGTATTATTTTGATTGCATTTTTCCTTTTTCATGTTCTTCGATGCAATTTTCTTATTTCACGCAATGTGTTTTTCTCTTTGTGGTGACATTGGGAGTAATTTCCTTCAAGAGTGTAATCTATCTTAGCATATTATATTCCCCTTAGTGGTGATGCAATGCATTGCATCCCTTAAGTGGTGAATCTTTTCTACTTTGATTGGTCCTCTCTTGGAGACATTAGGAACGATGTCCCCTAAGAGTAAAACCTCACATGAACTAAGCAAAGTCCCTTTGAGCATCCCTCTTTCTGGTTGCATTTTTTTACCTTATTAAATTCATGGAGGTATGGCTTTGATATGGTCCCTTGGGGCTCACCTAGTGAACACCTAGCTTCACTAGCCCATGTAAGCATGCATTTTTGTACCTTATTAAAGTCATGGAGGTATGGCTTTGATATGGTCCCCTAGGGCTCACCTAGTGAACACCTAGCTTCACTAGCCCATGTGAGCATGCATTTTGTACCTTATTAAATTCATGGAGGTATGGCTTTGATATGGTCCCCTAGGGCTCACCTAGTGAACACCTAGCTTCACTGGCCCATGTGAGCATGCATTTTGTACCTAATTAAATTCATGGAGGTACGACTTTGATATGGTCCCCTAGGGCTCACCTAGTGAACACCTAGCTTCACTAGCTCATGTGAGCATGCATTTTTGTACCTTATTAAATTCATGGAGGCATGGCTTTGATATGGTCCCTTGGGGCTCACCCAGCACTAAGCTTCACTAGCCCTTGTAAGCGTGTGATTTTTTTTGCATAGTGGATAGCATGTTCCACTTGTAAACCTTTTTGGACAAATAGCCTAGACCCGGTCCACTGCGTTGGACAGCCAATCGAAGCTTGATCTATTGCAATTTTCCTTTTTTCTTTTTCCTTTTTCTCTTTCTTGTCTTTAATGGTGTGTGTTTACAATCTAGTTGTGGCTTCATATATCATCTGCAAGCGTGTTCCTTTATGCCTATGTTGGTTTACCATAGGATCTTAATCCTAGGGGCTTGGTCATCCTCTTGATTATTGTCATCCTATATTATCAGTATTTGTACATTTGAACCCCTCTCGATTGCATGGTTGGCTACTTTAGTGTGAGTTTGAAGCAAGTTCATCCTCTCACTAAAGTGGGGAATAAATGTAGTGTAGTAAAATGCATACCCTTTCATTTTCACACTTGTTTGGGCCTGCCTTGCTTTATTTATGCTTCTTTATGGCTTAATTGGTCCTATTTTGTGTCCACAAGCCCTATGAATTACATCTTTTTCTGGTTAATTCCGACATTCTCCAATGCATAAATGATAATTTAATGACTCCATCTATGTGTCCCTGATTTTTGGGTTGGGACTAAAACACCACCTAGGGCATCTTTGTCCCCCAAAGGTCTCAGGACCCTAATTTTGAGGTATCTTAATTGGGCCCCTTTTTGGTGTTTGTGCCCCAAGTTTCATGGCTTGGGACTTAGACGCCACCTAGGGAATCTTAGTCCTCCTTGAGTCATTTTTGGGATTTAATTTCAAATTATGGCGAGATTTAGCCTCCTTTATTTAATGAATTCATATGTCAGCTTAGTGAGATGTAATTTCAAGATATTAAGAATAGATAAGTATAAATACAAGGTTCCTTATCTCATTTTTCATCCTAAGCAATCTAAGTAATCAAGTCTTTTGTGAGAGCATTCAAGAGCATATTCATCAAGAATTTGAAGCCATTATCAAGATTCAAGCATCATATCAAAGAGTTTTCTTGCATCATGTGTGTTGTTGTGCTAACATCTATGATGTAGGGTTTTGATTCAAGCAAAGCAATTCAAGATCATTCCTTTGGTTCAAGATTCATATCCATTGTAGCCATTGCACACAAGTTTGGAAACTTTATAAGGGTTTGGTGAGTTGTAGCATTGCATGTTTTTCATTCACCATTTCCTTCATTAATTCTATTTCATTTCAAGGTTTAATTACCAACAGGGGGTTTGACCAAGGCAAACCCCCATTCACTAACAAACAAGTTTTTCCCTCTTGCATATTTTTGATTGCAGATCTAGGTTGAAGCCTTGAAGATCATTTGGAGTGCAAAGTTGTAAAAGTTGAAAAGTTGCATTACAAAGTTTTCATCTTCACGGAAACTCGCCTATAATTGAATTCAGAAGTTTCAGGACCTGAGATTAGGAAGGAAGTGCAGACCTTGGAGCTCAAGATCACATTAAGAGTTTGTAGAAATTTAGAATGATACTAATATTCCACCTTGGGTGTCTTAGTTATCCTAGGAATATTTTTTAGAGATTCCTTCAGATCCAGTTTTGACATCCAAAGACTGCATTTACCCCAAAAAATAATAGCGGGACTAATACGCCATCTTGGGCATCTTAGTCCTCCACAACACTTTTTGGCAGCTTCTTTACATTTCTAGAATCCTCACAGCATCTCCAAATCTCCCAGGTACACACATACTATCTTGTTGCATAATTTCATTATATGCATCTCTCATTTAGCTTGCATTTCTAATTCTAGGTCATTTTGCATATCACAGTGTGTTTTCCAAAATTTTCTTTCCCAAGCATTTGCTTGGTGGTGAACCCCTTTAAAGCAAAGAAATCCCCCTCCTAGGTCCTCCTCATTATGAATTGACTCACCTTGTGAGGTTGTTAGTCAATCCAATTGAGACTCCTAGGACATTATTGAGTGATTAGTGGAGAAATAGTGATATTCCACATATCCATTTTCCCTATCAATTAGGAAGTCAGAATCTAGATGTGATTCAAAATTGGACCTTTTGTAAAATGAGTGGGTACGAGTTAGTTTCGAGTTCTGATCATGAAATTGTATCTAAATTCATAATCGAGATGGTACCTGGCATTGGAACTTAATACTACGTCAAGGGTTCAGTGCCCTTCTAATATCTAATTTTGGTAGCAATGCAAGGATCAAAATCAGAGCATGAGTTGGTACTTTGACAAAAACCTCTTAACATGCAATAAGGTCATGACTCAAACTTTGATTTTGATGAAAGATCAAAAATTGGAATCGGGACATGGATAGGACTTGTACCTAGGTAGTGGTAACAGGAAAAGTTTAGTTCTAAATCCCAATTCTGGTAGTAATGTGGGAATCAGAGTCAAGATAAAACCATACATGAAGGAAAGTAAATGAATTTAACAATATTTTCAAACAGACCTTCGAGATCGGGATCGAGAAAATTTTTGAAACCCTCAGAAAGACCAATTCAAACACTTGACCATATTTCCATTTCTTGTGGGAATCAGAAGCGAGAAAACATAAAGTTTTGAAATACATTTTGCAATGGTTAAAAACCTTGAAATCTCATGAAATTTGAATATAGCCAACTAGATGATGCATAAACCCTAGTGAAACTTGGGTTTCGACAAGAACAAGAAACCTACACCAAAAGAACACAAAGCAAAAAGAATGAGAAAAATGAAAAACCAACAAAACCCAAAACAAAAGAAACATCAAAAAACTAGACGGTTCATGGAAAATAATAAAAGAGAAATAGAAACACCACCAAGAACAAAAGAAAAGAAAAGAACAAAAATAGAGAGAAAAATGAACAAGCGATAGACAGGAAAGTGAAAAGAGAAGAACGCGAACATAGAAACACCTACCTCTATAAATGTGATGGAAAATTTAGAAATACAGAACAAAATCCTCAAGCTCAACCTCAATTCCAAACCCTTTGCTCCACTCTGGTTCACTCCATAAACATACACAAGCAATAATGAGCAAAAATCAAGGAGCGGCAAGAATTTAAACTCATTCACACTTGCAAATAGGTGGCCATTAACACAAGGTGGTTTAGGAATCAGGGTCAGAAAGTTACTCGGGTAAAACCAACGCAAAACACAAAGGCAGGTCAAAAGTCAGGATTGGGGAAAAACTTAGCATCAAAACCTTCAGCAAGTGCAAATTTTTGAAAAAATTCTGAAATTTGAACTTGACAAGCAAGAAGAATAAACACAGGAATCATGATCGGGATGGAACCAGGAACAAGAACTTTGGAAAAAAAATTAGTTTCAATTCCAGACACAAGGAAAAACAAAAGGGGTTGGAAATCGGGATCGAGGTTAAAACTGGAACAAGAACTTTGGAAAATTTCTTAGTTCCAGTTTCATCCTGAAATATGATTCTGACAAATGAAAAGCACACAAGGAAGAAAAGTGAAAGTCAAGATCAGGATGGAAACCAAAACTCATACTTTTAAGGGTGCAAGGTGACAATTTCGATCCAATACCCAAATCTGACAAAACAAAAATGAAACAAGGCAAAGAGCGAAGATCACAATCAGGATGAGAACTAGAACTCACACGTTTAAAGGTGTCAAGTGCTAGTGACAGTCTGAAACTCGAATCTAACAAACAAAGGAAAACAAAGAATTGGGAGGAAAAAGACAACTCCCAAGGCTCGAACAAGAACACCAAAGATAAAAACAGCAAAGGGGGCCATTTTAACCAAAAATAAATGGGGTGGTTATGCAAGGCATAATAGGAAAGAATTGTTAAAGGCTCATGATAGTTCTATCTTCCCTATGATTCATTCTATAACTCTTTCAGTTAAGGTTGGACCTAAAAAATTGGATGTTTCATTTACCATCATTCCAATGTCAAACTAGTTTCATGTAAAGTTAGGCCTTCCATGGCTAAGATACGCGAATGCAGTCCCATCATTTATATATAAATATCTTAAATTCTCATTTGATGAAGAAATGCATTTTGTTTACCATAGTGAATTTAAGCCTTTGGCCTCTTGTGGATTTTTTTCTCTAGATTACTTTTTGCCTCAACTAGTCTAACCAATTAAACCCCATGAGGAATTTTTATTTGTGTCATATCAAAATCTTAAAGCTAAACATATAGCCAAGTTATCCCTTAGTAATATTTATCCTAAGGCTCCTCAGTCTCTAGTGACTTTGATGGTTGTCCCTCCTACCCCACAGGTAGTGGATGAACCTAAGTCCAAACCAAGTATCCTCCCCTGACAATCTAGAAAATATGCTATGATTCCACCCCTACCATCATATTAAAGACCTAGAGATAACCATGTAATTAGCTTTATGCCTCCAAAATAAAAACAAGTCTTTAGGCCAAAACCTAAAAATCTAGTGGTATCTCAACCAATAGTGGTGCCTTTGATTCCTTCTCTAAAGGAAGACAAGAGACCAATTTTGGGAACACCTCAATTACCCCTTCATAATTTGAAACTCATGCAAGAAGAAATAGAAGTGCAAAAGAGCATAAACAAAGACGTGCTATGGCTTGTCAACTTACTAAGGAGCATAACACCTTACCTAATGACTATCCATCCATCCAAGCCAATCCCAATGAAATACCTCCCACCCATCCATCCTTGTCATCACTTGAACCCACCCTGCCACCTTCACCAAACCATGAAGTTGAACCTTACCTATCTCAACCTAAGAAAAGAATAAAAGAGGCTCATACAAATGATAATGCTCACAATCATGTTGATAGCACTAATACGCAGCCTATCATGATACATTCGAATAGTGAATAAAATATAAAATAAAAGAACAAAAAGAAGACCATAATGAATTAGCTCTTATGTTTTCCAAATCAATGAATTTAAATGAGGGAAACCATGATGACCCTCTTGAGGAGAGTGATCCACCATGAATTAAACTCGATGTTGCTCCTTTTATTACACTTGTAGTTCCTTCATTGTATTTTTTGCCTTCTATTTACAATGAGCAAGATTGGGATGCGAACAATTTTCTTTAGATCGGCTTGCATGTGTAGTACCTCTTGTGTGTATTTATGTGTTTTATTGTGTGTGATGTGATCTCCCCATGATGTGTTTCTTTGTGTGTATTTGTGTTTGTTAGCATTTATTTGTATATCTATTCGTCTTTATGTTGTGAACATTTTTTCTTGTATTTTATTTTGGGAATGATACAAAGTGTTGATACATTTAGGTCTCTTCCATGTTGACCTAAAATATTTTATGTTGTTTTCATGTGTTATTCATCCATTGTGTTCGTAGTTCCATAAGTATTTAGGGAATGATGTCAATTTTGAGTATGATCATATTATATATTATCTCCAGTTTATACTAACCATGGATCTATGGATCCATTATGTGCTATTTTTAATGGGTGGGTTTGTGTTTGGGGGAAACCCTTGTCATGAGTCATCTTTTTTGGGAACATATAATTGGCATAGGGTTTTCCAATAAGCTCTCATTTTCTTTTCATATTGAATATATTATTTGATTCTACCTTAAAGGTAATTGCTCCCAAATGGTGTTAGCAATTACTTTAAGATGGGGGCATACACTCCATAATCGTCTTCGCTTTTTTCACATGTGTTGAGCTTTATGATGTGTTTTTGGCATATTGATAATTTTGTACTGCCTTATCAGAATTATTAGGACTATAATTCTTGGTATGGTTGACATGAGAATGCACCTAGTAAATACCACACTTCACTAGCCCTTGTGTGTTTCTCATTTTATATTGTTGTAAAAGCTCGCCTAGTGAATATCGGACAAGTCACTAACCTATGTTATTTCTTGTCAAAGCTCACCTAGTGAATATCAAACTTCACTAGCATGTAATGTTTTTGGTTTATAGGTCACCTAGAAAATATCTAACTTTGTTACCCTATGAATCGTGAACACCTTGGGTATGGATCCTAGTAAAAAAATTAATGAGCTTTCTAGTATGTGATTGTCATACCCCTTTTTGAATGATTACATTATCTTTGCATTATGTTTGTATTGTATTTGCATCATGTTTCATTTTTACATTAAATGTTATGTTTATTATTTTCCTCGTGTATGCTTCATGTTTGTCATGTTGTATTGAACCTCAATTGTGTATGTTTTCTTGTCCTTACATTATTTTTCCATAGGATATTGATCTTGGGGGCTAGCGCATCCCATGGATTTGATGTCATCCTATATCTTCAATGTTTGGATAATCGAACCCTTCTTGGCTTATCCTTATTTTAGTGTGAGTTTGAGCATAAGTTCATACTTTCACTAAAGTGGGGGCTAAATGTAGCATCACAAGTTGTCACCCCTTGCAATTTCACACTATGTTTAGCTCCCACTCATGTGCTTAAACCTAATTGTGTGTTTAATTTTCCTACTTTATAATAATCTTTGGAAAATCAAAAGTTGAATTGAGATTAAGGAGTTAATATTTATTTAAGATGCTTGAGGCCCTAAAATAGGTCTGGGCTAGGACGTCTATTGCCCTACTCTAGCCTATTTTGGCCCTAACTCAAATATGTCAATGTCGGTATTTTAATATTTTAAAATCAAAAGTCATTTTCTGGCTATCATTAATTAATTATTAAGAAATTAAAAAAATTATATAAATACAAGTCTTTTTCATCATTTGAAATCCTAGCAACTTTGTGAAGCAATCCTAGCATTTTAAATTGAGAAATTGAGTAGTCAAGAGAAGAATTAGTAGAATTAGAAAATTATAACATTATTTCTAAAATAATAGAAATAGGTGTTCCACCTCTTAGGAGGTAGAACACAAACTAGTTGTTTAGAGACCTAGAGCTATTTCCCTCAAGTTTCATTCAAGGAAACCTAGGAGATCTCACTCCCAATATGGAATGAAAGAAGGAGATCTTGCAATAGGGTTGTTCTAAGGTATGTTTAGAGATTACTGAGGGGTTCACCACCAAGCTAAGGCTTGGAAAAATATATGAAATGTAAGATCTAATGATTGAACTCAATGATGCATAAAACCTCACTAAATGAGCTATAAATGCAAGTAAATCAGAACAACAAACTGGAAAAAGTACAAAGGAGTAGTTGGAAACTTGAGAGATCTTGAATGGAGGCCTGAAATGTTGCATAACCTAAAATTTTGGGGGGACTCATACGCCAGTCTGGGTGTATCAATCCCAAATCAAGGTTTCTGGTTTGAAACAGGTTTCAGGAAAAAGGGTATCTAAAATTGAAAAAATCTAAAAAATGACCTAAAATGGGACTCATACACTAGGAATGGCATATGTGTCTAGTTAGGGTTTTCTAGATCTTCAAAGTATAAAATTGGTCTTCAATGTCTGCTCTTTCTATTCCACTTTGTTTCTAAATCTCAAACCTTGCTTTTTGGGGCTATAGATGGATTTTTGTGAACATAGCAACTTTACCAATGAGGGGAAAACTCCAACAACTTTCTCCAGGCTTGTGACCTAAATCTTCAAGGATTCATCAAGCTCCAAGGCACCTAGATCTTCAATCACACATGTAAAGAGGAGAAAAAATTATTGATTGTTAGTGAATAGGGGTTTTCCTTGGTCAAACCCCTTTTAGATAACTAAACCAAATGATGAAACAATGAAACAAGGACATGAAACATGAATAATAATACATTGAATGATGTCTTGTAACATGAATCAGTAATCTAACATAAAGTGGCCATGTAGAATGTAGATCTTGATCTCAAGATAAAGTATAGAACAACGCTTGTTCTTAGATCTTCAATGCTACTTCACAACACTAGCTCAACAACATGCTTGATGCTTGATGATCTTGGCATGAGGATGGAACTTGGATTGTTGCAACAATTGATGAAAAAATCTACTCTTGAATGGTTTAGAAATGATCTTGAAAACTCTCCTAACAATCTTGTGAAGTCTTGGAATGCTTAACTCTTGAATGCTTGACTTGATAACATGTAGGCCTTATATGAAATAATTATTTGAGACCTCATTTATATAGGCAACCCATCTAATATCCTATGTATTAGATCCCAAAGGTTGACATACATGAAATTTGAAGTTAAAACCCAAATTTTCGTGCTCAAAACCTTAAAAATAGGCCAAATGGGATTCATATGCCACCAATGGCATATGGATCCCACCTGGATGTGACTCATATGCCCAAGGTGGTGTATTGGTCCCACTGGGCCTTTTTGAAAAAAGAGAATGTCAGGGAGTCAAGAAATTAGGTTTATATGGGATCTATGTCGAGATTTTGATTAAAATATGCCTTAGGATGCACAATATAGGGTCTTAGGGGCCTATTAATGATGATATTAAGGTCATAAATGCAAGAGGTCCCAAAATCCAATGTGAAAGTGTAAATAAATACATTTTACAACATTAAATTAAGGAAAAATTAGGTCAATTTAGCTCAAAAGGACCCTAAATCCCATGTGAATGTGTAAAACACATTACAACACTAGATTAGGTCCACTTAGTTTACAGGCCTCCTAAATTTAATGTGAAGGTGTAAATAAATACAATTTACAACACTAAATTAAGGAAAAGTTAGGTTTATTTAGCTTTAAAAGGCCCAAGACCTAATGTGGATGTGTGAAATTCATCACAACACTAGATCAAGGCAATATCAAGTTCATTTTAACATTAAACATTCTCAAATTAAGCAAGGAAAAGGGATACTTTTTCTATTGCCACATTTAGCCCCCACTTTAGGAAAAGGGATACTTTCAAGTTCAAACTCACACTAAAGTAGACATTCAAGAGGGGTCCTCATGTACCGATGCTGATGGTTTAGGATAATAAGGATCAAAGGAGTGGTCAAGCCTCCAGGTTCTATGATCCTACATCAAACTGACATAAGCACAAAAGGACACGCACAAGGTGTATGATTTGCAAAAAATGTGATACACAAACATACAATACCAAAGATGAAAGAAAAAAAAAAGGTGGATCAAGCTCCAACAAAATGCTCACTCTAGGGCCACAGAATTTTAGGTCATCCACAGGGTGAGTAATCCAAGTAGGTGAGACACATACACACACTATCAGGTATGCACTCACACACACATGTGAGTGGCTAAGGGAAATTCATGCCTCGATTGGGCTTCCCATCAAACCATACCAAATTTATACCTCCTGATAACTTTGATAAGGTGCCACACAATAACAAACTTTGAGCTTCATGAGGCAAGCAAAGCTTCGTATGCTTGAAACTAATGAACAAAAAAGATGGATCCACAGGCATGCAAAGTGTGTTATGCAAGGTGGCCATATAACCGATGTTGTAAATATGAAATAGTGTAAGGTACGTTCAAATGTATTTTGCTTAGTTCATGTAAGGTCTCTTCTTAGGGAACATCATGCTCAATGTCTCCAAGAGAGGATAAGTCAAAGAAATATCACACTCTTGAAGGAAATCAAGCCCAATGACACCACCAAGAAAAGGATGCATCGCAAGAAGAAATAAAATCGCACAATGAAACATGAGTGTCGATGTATGCCCCCACTTTAAAGCGGTTGCTAACACCACTGTTGTGAGAAATTGCTTTAAAGTAGAAGAAGACATGAAATATTATTTGGAAAGCCCTATGCCAAGTCATATGTTTCTAAATCAAACTACATCATGAATAAGTATGTTAGATGCGAGCCAACTTAAGGCATGTCATCCACATCCCAAGCTTGCTCTTATATTTACATGAAATGTAGTCAAATAGCCAAAAGAGACAATGGCACGTGACATACAAGGACAAGGCTACCTAACCCCTTGCCCCACTTAGTGTAGGACAAGGATGAGCCAAATAGGATGAAAATAAGTTTCAATTAGAGGGACTAGGTGCTTCAACACAAGGAAGAGCACCACAATCCCTAAGATGTTGAATTTTTTTACTTAAATCCTTACACTCATTAGTAGAATGACCATGAACTCTACGATATGTGTAAAATGAACTCTTTTAGTAAAATTTCTTTCATGTTCTTGGAGGGAGAGATATCAAATGATCTTGGAGGAGTCCCGTCAAGATACTCTCTTGATCAAAAGTAGAGGTTGTTCCTTTATTTTGTGACAAAGATATCTCTTGCTTAGCATTAGGTGTGATACTTACACAAGACTCATTAGATTGAGATATTTTGTCCTTTCCTTTGCAGGAGGGTGTAAAATCTATCGAATTTGAATCATTCATGTTTTGTGTGATGAAATTGATGTTAAGCAATGATTTTTGTGTTTCTTTCATTTCTTTCAAAGGGTAACAATCAAGACCACTAGTGTTTATCAATTTAGGATGCACTAATGTTAAATTTGGCTCAGAGGAATTTTTTGTAATAGTGTTGATATTAAGTGAAGGCTTGTTTGTTTGTTTTGAGGGGCAATAACCAAGACCACTAGTCTTTTCTTGCATTGTGAGGCTCTATAGGGACACAGATACCTTGTTCTCTAGCACCACATCCTTTTCCACTATATCTAAGTTGTTTCATAAGTTCATAACCTTTTCCATAAAGCATTTTCATTTCTTTTGGATTAGGTGGTTGCTCATAATTAAGTTCATCAAAGTTTTTTGTGTATTTTGTTTTTTTTTCTAAAGTGTTTGAGGTGGGTTCTTTTGAGGGGTCTTCTAAATTTTGTGTTGATGTTACCGCTTTTTCTTTTCCCTTTTCAAGATCTTTGTTTATGATCTCGTATTCGCCCATAAATGATGTAAAATCTAAACCCCAATCGTCTTCTAATAGTTTTGACACTTTTTCCATCTCTTGTTTCTCTTCATTTATAGGTTCTATGTTAGAAATTGGAATTAGTATATTTAGAGGATTTGTCCTTCCTTTTTCAACTTGTAAGAAAATTTTTAGGCTCGAGGTCTATTTAAACTTGGTATACTTTATTGTTATAGACGTATATCATAATACAATGAAGAGTTGAAGGCACCGCATGCATCTCATGGATCCAAGGTCTTCTGAAAAAAAGATTGTATGAAAGATCATGAGGCATAACATGAATAGGAGTTTGTAAGGTAGCCTTTCCAACTGTAATAGGAAAAGTAATCACACCAAGTGGTTGTTTTCCTACGTTCTCAAATCCTTGAATCGATAAAGAATCAAGTTCAATTCTTGATTTATCCACACTAAGTCTATCCAAAAGTTTCACACTACACACATTCAAAGCAGAGAAATTATCAACAAGGGTTCACTTTATTCCCATCCTATTGAATCTAGCTATTATCATGAAGGCATCATTTTTCTTTCTTATTTCCAAAGTGGTAGCTCATGTTGATGAAAAGTAATGTCTACGTTGTGTAAATTTATGGCTTGAATTTGGGCTACCACATCATTTGAGTGCACATTAGGATGGGTAGGAACTTTTTGTGAACCACTTTGAATCATGTTATGATAATGAGGGGAGGCTTGAATAAGGTCCCATAATGATATCTTAGCAAGAGTATTCTTTAGTTGTTCAACAAGATCATACTCATTTCCACTTTGTGGAGGAAAACAAGGGGGACCTGGTAAGATAGGGTTAGGAAATGGGAGGGATATTGAAGGTATTTGTCTTGGTTATGGATTGTTTCTAGTGTTATATGTATGGGAAACGGTATTATGACTCAGCTATTACAAAACATTATTCTTGGGTGGATAAAGGATAATTTCGGGTTTGTTTTGAGTTGGAGTTTTGTGTGAAGGTGGGTAAAGGATGAGTTGAGGTTGAATAAAATTAATGTCCCTTAGTGAAGGAGAGTCTAATGTTACTTCATCATATTCATCTAAGGAAACTATATCACTATTGTCAATGTTATCATTTTCTTGCACCATGATATCTTCCTTAGGAGGAGAGTTTTTAGGAGAACTACAAGCTAGTTGTTCATGACATTCAAAGGTTGGTTCTTCTAAAATGACTTCATCGCAAGTGAGAGAGTTATCAATGGATATATTGTCTTGTTTATCAATAGTAGGGATATTAGGACAAGGCTCTATTTGATTGTTATGATTGTTCGTGACTTTATCTTTTTTCTCTAAGGTCTCATTCTCTTATGCCATACTATCTACCCTAGTAGGGGAGCTTTTAATATTTTCATCACATTCCATGGTTAGATTTAGTAAAGTAGCTTCATCACACATAGGGAAGACATCAAAAGAAGGACAACTATGATTTTAAAGCTTACCAAATAGATCTTTCCAAATGGTAGGAGTATTAGGGAAGGGAGGAACAATATTCTCATGAATCTCAACAGGTGTCTCTTCTAACACCAAATTATCTTCTTCATATCGACGAAGGATATTAGGAGAAGAACAAATTTGGTTGTCATGGCTATCTATGATTTCATCCTCTTTCGATAAAACATTATCATAGACAAGGGATGAATGGATACTAGGTAAGGTGATGTTTAAAAATGTGTCTATGATATCATCTTATTGTGTCATAATATCTTTCCAAGAGGGAGGAGAGAGACAATCAAGACTTTCATGATCCTCAATGATTGTATCTTCTTTCATGAAGATACCTTTGTCACTAGTAGGAGAGGTATCGGGAGAAGAACAATTATGGTTTTCATGACTATCTATGCTTGTATCTTCTTGTATCATACCATCCTCACCAATAGGCAATGTAATATTAAGGATTTTGTCTATGGTTTAATCCGCTTGCTCTAAGATATTCTCATAACTATGAAAGATAGTAGAAGGATGACTAAAATTGCTTCTTAATGACCTCATTCTTGTACTCTAAATTGAACTCATAAGAGGGGATATTGTACTTATGCAATCCATTTTTAACCATGTATCAAAGCCACATCTCTTGATAGAAAACATGCTATTATGGAAAAGTAAATAAAGTACAATTCTATGACCTAAAGTGAAATGTTTAAATGCAATTTTTAGATTTGAAACAAGGTAATTTGTTGATTACACTATGCAATAATCTGAAAGTGAAATGTTGTAAATGCAAATTTGGAATTGAGAAATGCATGAAATGAACATAATTAAGCTAGATCTAATGAAACGAGTGTAATAGAAACTCAACCAACTGAAATATATAACTAATGGTAGAAAATAGAAGTGTAGAAACATGGTTTTTGATGTTGTAAAAGGCAATTTCAATTCTGCACTAGGACTAATTCAGCTAGAGGGGTGTATGAGTCCCAATGAGGGTTTTTTACACAATTTTCAATAAGTTTTAAGTGATTTTTATGCTTTTCAGTTTGGGTGATCTTTAGACTAAATGAAAATGCAATTTTAGATGTTTTTCAATGATTTGAGCTGCAAAAATGCAACCTATATGCAATTTTACTAATGGAAAAATTAGAAACCCTAGAATGCCAATTAACTAATGTAAACCCTAATGCAAAGTTAATGCAAGTTAGATCTAGGATGATGATGGACTCTAAATCAGAAAATGAAATGTTCTAAATGTAGATTCACCCAAATGAAACAATAGAAATAGGTGTTTCACCTCTTGGGAGGTGGAACACAAACTAGTTGTTTAGGGACCTAAACCTATTTCCCTCAAGTTTCATTCAAGGAAACCCATGAGATCTCACTCCCAATATGGAATGAAAGAAGGATATCTTGCAATAGGGTTGTCCTAGGGTATGTTTAGAGATTAATGAGGGGTTCACCACCAAGCTAGGGCTTGGAAAAATGTATGAAATGCAAGATCTAATGATTGAACTTAATAATGAATAAAACTTCACTAAATGAACTATAAATGCAAGTAAATCAAAACAGCAAACTGGAAAAAGTATAGAGGAGTACCTGGAAACCTAAGAGAGCTTGAATGGAGGCCTGAAATGCTGAATAACCTAAAATTTTGGCACACTAGGACTCATACGCCAATCTAGGAGTATCAGACCCATTTTAGGGTTTCTAGTTTGAAACAGGTTTCTAGAAAAAGGGTATCCAAAACTACAAAAATCTAAAAAATGACCTAAACTGGGACTCATGCGCCAAGACTAGCATATGATTCTAGTTAGGGTTTTCTAGAACTTCAAAGTCTGAACCTAGTCTTCAATGTCTGCTCTTTATGTTACACTTTGTTTCTAGATCTAAAACCCTAATTTTTGGGGTTGTAAGTGGGTTTTTGTGAATATAGCAACTTTACCAATGAGGGGACAACTCTAAAAACTTTCTACAAGCTTGTAATCTAATCTTCAATGGTTCTTCAAGCTCCAAGACACCTAGAACTTCAACCACACATGTAAAGAGGAGAAAAACTTGTTGATTGTTAATGAATAGGGTTTTGTCTTAGTCAAACCCCTTTTAGATAATTAAACCAAATGATGAAACAATGAAACAAAGACATGAAACATGAAACATGAACAATAATACCTTGAACGATGTCTCGTAACATGAATCAGCAATCAGACATGAAGTGGCCATGTAGGATGTAGATCGTGATCTTGAGATAAAGTATAGAACAATGCTTGACCTTAGATCTTCAATGCTACATCACAACACTATCTCAACAACATGCTTGATTCTTGATGATCTTGACATGAGGGATGGACCTTGGATTGCTGCAACAATTGATGAAGAAATTTTCTCTTGAATGGTTTAGAAATGATCTTGCAAACTCTCCTAACAATCTTGTGAAGTCTTGGAATGCTTAACTCTTGAATTCTTGACTTGATAACATGTAGGCCTTATATGAAATAATGATTTGAGACCTCATTTATATAGGCAATCCATCTAATATCCCATTTATTAGATCTGAAAGGCTAACAAACATTAAATTTGAACTTAAAACCCAATTTTCCTTGCTCAAAACCTTAAAAATAGGCCAAATGGGACTCATACACCCAAGGTGGTGTATGGGTCCCACAAGGCCTTTTTGAAGAGAGATAATGTTGAGGAGTCAAGAAATTAGGTTTATATGGGGTCTATGTCAAGAATTTTATTAAAATATGCCTTGGGATGCACAATATAGGGTCTTAGGGGCCTATTAATGATGTTATTAAGGTCATAAATGCAAGAGGGCCCAAAATCCAATGTGAAAGTGTAAATAAATACACTTTACAACATTAAATTAAGGAAAAACCATGTCAATTTAGCTCAAAATGACCCTAAATCCCATGTGAATGTGTAAACACATTATAACACTAGATTAGGTCCACTTAGTTTACAGGCCTCCTAAATTTAATGTGAAGGTGTGAATAAATACACTTTACAACACTAAATTAAGGAAAAGTTAGGTTTATTTAGCTTTAAAAGGGCCCAAGACCTAATGTGGATGTGTGAAACTCATCACAACACTAGATCAAGGTGATATCAAGTTCATTTTAACATTAAACATTCCCAAATTAAGCAAGGAAAAGGGATACTTTTTCTATTTCCACAATTTCAATCAAGCATCATGTTAGCAATGCTTCATGTTTTCATTAGATTTTTTTATGTTTCATGTCTGTTTATTTTTATAGAGGGAATTTTCTACCCTCAAGATGAGAGACTCAAGGGGTAAATTATCTCTCCCCTATCTCATTTTACATTACTCGATTGAACTGGGATAGAAGGAGCATAAATTATTCAAAACTTTCAGACATCAAAATTGGAATAACACAGTGTAAAGGTCTTTTGGATAGCTCGATGTGCTTTATGTCCAGGATGAAAGCATGCCACATTAGAGTCCTATAAGAACAATAAAACTAGAGACATAGAAAGACACAAAAACATTTTTTGCAAGTTTCTAGATGTAAAAAGACATGAAATAGGATAGTACAAAATTAAAGGTATTGAAATAAATATGTTGAATGAAAATAAAACAAAAAGAACATGGAAAGGTTCAAGATTGCATTGAGGGTGTTTGATGGCATTCAAGGTTGCTTCAAAAAGGTTCCTCCACCTAAACCTACATGCATAAGACCAAGAAAAATGTTGGGTGGTGTAGCGTAGAAAAATGGATCTTTGGACATTTTCACACTCATTTGGGTCCTTCAAGTAGATGTTGGCTTAGTTTTTCCTTGATTTAGTGTTGTAATGTGGTTAACACATTCACATTGGGTCTTGGTCCCTTGTGAACTAATAAGGATTTTAATGGAACCTTGCAAAAGTGTTGTAAAGTGTTGTAACACACTTTCACACTTTTTTAGGGTCTTATTAATGTATTTCACCTAAATAACCTCTTTTTATCATTTACCAAGCCTTATTTCAAAGTGTTGTAAATTTTTGTAACAAACTTTCACACTTTTTTATGCTTTTCATTAATAATTGGACTTTCTTATGCTTTAATTGGCCCCATTTTGCATCTACAGGCCTTATGAGTATTTTTGAGAATAAACCTGATAAACATCATTTAAAACATTTAAATCCCGAGATCCACCTCAAATGACTAAGGTGGCACCCATTCACCATTATGGGCGAATGAGTCCCCTTAGGTGGGACCCATTCACCCAGAGTGGTGAATGAGTCTCCTTTGGCTCAAAATTCAAAGTTAATTCAAATTTCTGGTAGGTGTTTATTTTCTAAGATCTAAGGCCAGCCTATGATGATGTATTTTCAGGAATTATTGCATAATTAAGTATAAATATAAGGTTTTTCTACTCATTTCACCCCCAATCAATCTATCAAGCATTCTAAGCATTTCAAGCATTTTCAAGTTTACATCCATTAGAGTCATTACTTGCATGTTTGCAGCATTCTACTTCAAGGGTTTGGTGAATTGTAGCATTGATTTTTGTTCATTCATCATTCTCTTTTCATATTTCATTTCATTTCAAGGGTTTAATTACCAACACAGGGTTTTACCAAGGCAAACCCCTATTCAATAACCCCACAACAATTTTCCCTCTCTTTGAATGTGATTTGCAAGTTTAGGTTGTAGATTTGTCAAAGACCAAGATTGGAAAAGTTTCCATCAAGTTTTCAAATCCATTCAAAGTTGTCAAAGTCCTAACAGAAGCTTGGAGAATACCTACAGGTTGAATTTGATAGTTTCGGACCTAGAGCTGAATCAGGAGTAGAAGAGTAGATAGAGAACTACATATTCCACTTTTGAATTTCCAGAAATCCCAAAGTGGATTGATTTTCCATTAGTGGTGAATGAGTCCTACTGTAGGATTTTGACAGAGATTTTTGTAGATCTAAGTAGTTTGAAACCTATTCCAACACTGTTCACCTAAAGTAGGACTAAGTCACCTAGCTTGGCATATGAGTTCCAGTTGGCCTAAAAAGTAGAAATTTCAAGATTCCAGAGCTCCATTCCATCTTTCTCTAGTTTCCAAGTACACACTTTAAATCTCATAGTTTTTTGTTACAATCTATTTGCATTTCTAGGTCTTTTGCATATCATAGTGTGTTTTCAAACATCTTGCATTTTCCAAGTTTGCACTTAGTGGTGAACCCCTTTTATCAATTTTCAACCTTAAGAACAATCATCTTTAATGGATTTCAATATTCTTTGCATTGAAATCTCAAGGGCTTGTTCTTGAGTGAAGTGTCAAGGTTTTTGTATCTTTCTCCTTTTAGGTCCAAAACCCTAGAAGTGTAAGAGAGCCCCACATACAAAAAAATTCATTTCAGGTGGTTATTTAGGAGTTTTCCTCGATAAAACCCATGTATTAGTGTTTCCATCTCTACGGACAGCCTTAGAGAATATGATGATAATAATAATAGACATAAAAAAGATGAAGAATACCATATGCTAATCAAAGATAGAGATAAAATGCTAAAGAAAGATTCTTGAAGAGTCACCTCATACAAGTACCAAAAGTGAAGCTTGTTGGTGCAAAAAAGGAGTAACAAGAACCTCCTAGATGATATAAACTTCTCTGTAAGAATAAAATCATGCTACAACAATGGATATTACTCTAAAAGTTGTAGACGAGCCTATTGCAAGATGTGTGTGTGTAGCAAGGTGTAGAAAGCTAGTGCTTGGTCAAGAAAATTTTATAGAAAAATGAGGAAGAAAGAGTTGTATGTGTGTTTTAAGAGAGCATGAGAGCCAGAATGAAGGATGATGCATGAAGAATGAATATTGAATTCCTTCTCTTGCAAAAGAGAGGGCATTTTTGGTTCAAACAACCAGCCTAAGTGATTCTCAACATTGTTGTAGGTTGGCAGGGGCATTACACTACCAAAATGTAGTAAGTGTAACATCTCAATGGCCCCCTTAGTCTTGTATTTTTTTGGGATGCTAGTGTGGCACACAGATGTCTTCACGATGCACATTAGTCTATGGAAAATTAAACTTAATGATTGAGGAAAGGGGCATGCTAGGTGCTAAGAAAATGTTTTTTAGTTGGGAAAGCATAATTATCTTAGTATGTCTAAAGAGGAAGGTGTATGGAATGTGAAATTGCATGGGGTGTAATATTTGATATTACATTTTCCCCCGGGGTAAGTGCACTAAGATGGTTCCCAAAAAGGGGGCTTAAGTGGCCACTTTTTTTTTGAAATCAGGAAATACTGACCTTGGACATGAAATTGACGATAGTTACACTCAAAATTTTGAGATGGAACAAAAACAAGGATCGAAGTGCTCCGAGTCTACTTTCTAAACTACTAATTTATTTTGAAAATGGTTGAGATTAAGGGGTTCAAAAGAGGGACGTACACAAATTGGTGCTATTTTTGTTAGAAAACATAACATAGCAACTCTTGTACGACGAGCACGGTGAACTTTTTGTAGTATTTTTAAAATCGCTATGGTCAAAAGTTAGCTAATAGCATCTAGTTGATGCACAATTTTTCTAATAATTTTTTAATGAATATTTGATTTTTTACTAATTTTCTAGGTGGTCACTTCCTAAAAAGTAGAATTTTGGCCCGTCTCCCCTTAAAAAATTTTGAAAGGTAATTATTTTTTTATTTATTTTAAATTGTAGAATAGAGTCTAGTTTCTAAAAATGTAATTTATCTGAAATTTTGATGAACGGTTAATTTATAACAAAAAAAATCAAACACTGCTTTTTGGTGAAAAGAGACATACAAACAAAAGAAATTATGGATGAAAGGCTTAACATTGTCAGAAAGTGAAAAAAATTACATCTTTGGATAGCTAAGAGAGAACCTAAAATTACCCATGTGTTTGATTTTGTCGATATTGAACCAGATGCAATCCTAATGGTGAGCATGAACCGATTATGTGTGAAAAATTGTGGGAGTTGCAAAAACATGTCTACGGTCATTGGGAATGCCCTCAAGCCTTTGGGTTGGTATTCGAGCAACTACCAATGCTAAGGCTCAAAAGGATTCCCAAAGCAAAATATAGCCTCCCGTTGCCTTTCGCATTATGTCCCCGACTAATGTTATGTCTTCGTTAATGTTAATGTACGTATATATCCTTGTATGTATGTATGCCTATATGTATTAGTACATGTATATTGTATGGATGTAGGATTCTATGTACATATGCATTATGCGTGTATGTATTTATGTATGTCTTTAGAGGGAGGGAGAATTTTAAGAGAGAGAGAGAGAGTTGTCTAGGTAGGGTGGGATGGGGGAAGGGGGTGGAAGTGAGTTTAAAAGTGAGGGAGTGGGAGAAAAGGGGTTAGAGCGAGGGGGACTTAGCTAGGTAG